>CM043723.1:5885485-5902072 GCA_023969325.1 Oryzias curvinotus | reverse complement strand
GTTACGGTTAAAACGTAAACGGTAAAAGAGTTACGCAAGTCGAAAGAATGTAAACCCTGGAGCTAAAGGGGCGGGGCTAAAAGGGCTAAGCGGATCAAACAAAACACAAGAAAACAATGTTAGCGTTGGATCAACACAGCTGTTAAAGTTGCTCTATAACCAATTTTACACTTTGATTTTGTTCAAACACTGTAGCAGAGGTTTTGTGTGAATATTTGCCATGGGCGATCCGCTTCTGTTTCGGCCTTCGTCTTTTGCCGGTTCGTTTTGCAGAAGTCTCACCTGAGGGTTCACTGGAACCGGTGCTTTTGGCAACAATTCGTGACAATCTTTCAACAACCGTAACTTAACTTTCTGAAGCAGTGAATGTGATTCCAACAGATTCAGACAAATGCGGTCTTGTGACTAAACCGCTGCACGTCATCCACAAAGCTGTCTTTTTTCCTCCAATTCAGAATCAGTTAGAATAATAGTGATGGCATAAACGTTTGCCCACTTACGATAGTTTGAAGGATTCAAAGAACTCCAGAAACTCTGGAGCTAAAGCTCTGGTTTTAAAGGGCTTAACCAGGGGCCCCCAAATCTAGGCCTCCAGGCCCGGTGTCCTGCTGGTTTTCCAGTAACCCTGCCGTATCTGCTGCTGGTTACCAGGATCAGGTGTGTTTAGCCAATAAGGAGCTTCAATGGCAGGATGGTTGGAAAACACGTAGGACACAGGCCCACCAGGCCTGCATTTGGGCTAAACGGATCAAACTAAATTTCACGATGTTAGCGTTAGATCAAGCCAGCAAAGTAAAGCTTTTGAAGTTGTTTCATAATTCATACATTTTTAACTCTGTAGATGCAAACGTTTTGTAAGAATGTCTGCTGCCAGGGACGATCCACTTCACTTTACAGCCTGCTTACAGCTTCCGGCTGTGTCTTTTGGCTGTTAGTTTCGCAGAACCCGAGGATTCAGGAGGACGACACTTGGATGTGTCATCCTTGTGTCCGTCTTCAGAATATTTTGGCAAATGATTGCCAAAACTTCTTTAGCCCTTTGGCTTTGGCTCCTTTGTAAGCATTTTATCATCAACCGAGAATCCTAACAAGGAACTTCATTCAAACAGATTCGGGCACAGAGAACCTAAAGTGTTGCACGTCAGCACAAAGTTAACGATGGTTCCAAAGATTCTAGAGCTGCGGTGTTAAACGGTTAAGTGGATCAAACAAAACCCAAGAAACCATTGGGGGGGTGTTAGCATTGCTGTCTTATAGTAACTAACTGTTTTATCCTTTTATACTAACTCCTTTGCAGATGCAGCAGCTGTGTGCTGATGCCAGGGACGCTCCACTTCACTTTACTGCTGCTTGTAGAGTCAGCCATCGTCTTTTGGGTGTTAGATTTGCAAAACCCTCACCTGATATCAGGACGATGAGACTTGGATGTCTTTACCTTCAGAATTTTCTGGTTTTGTCAAAGCGGAGTGGCTAACGGCAGGAAACCCCTGCAGTGGTCACAGCCGCACCGGGGTGCCTGGTTGGGTCTCCGTGTTCTGACTCATGCACACGTCGAGAACTACTTCTGTTTAGCTGAAAAAGAAGGACAAAAAAGTGATCTTCGGAGGACGGAACCATGGAAGGAGAACCATTGGCCACACCCACTGGATCCCCCTCAAACAGCAACCCCATGCCCCGCAGGTGAAAGCAGGGGGGTGCATGCAGAAAACTCCAACACGCCGACTTAGAAGTCAAGCAGGAGATTTAGACGTGGCAGACTTGTGCTGCAGATTTGTGACACGACGCTGCAAAGGTGAGTGGAAAAACGATCTGAAACACGCCGCGCCGAGGTAAAAAGACATGAATCCCAGCGGTGAAAGACACGTCCGTATTCATCACGCGTGCACAGACAGACACGCCGAGTTCATCCCTGGAATAGAAAACAGATGCCAGCGATTTATGACGCCGTCCAGATTCATAACAGAAACACAAACGCCGCGCACGCGGAGCCGAACTATGAAGACAGGCGTGGAAATCTGACATCCACGACAGAAGAGAACACACTGGTGCATCAGACACACGCTGTGCAGATACACAACAGATGTGGCGACGCACACACAGGAACAGGAAGAGAGCTGTGATGAAAGTGGCATGATGGGGAGCAAAGAGGGGAGTGGGAGGCGAGGAGGAAAAAGACACAAACGCCGTCACACACTTGTGTGTTTTGGGCTTTATATTAATCGAACATTTTATTTGGTGAACAACTATTACGGATCAGAGCTCATTTGACTTTCTAGTGTGTATTTTTTATTTAACTTCAACAATCAAGTATAGCGTGAAGTGGATCGATCCCAGTGACTCCAGGTTACTCCGCCCACTTCAACAACCAGCTGATTGGGCGGGACTAATTCAAGTGCGACTATTTTCGGAGTCGTCCGATTGGTCCAACAGCCGACCAATCAAAAGTACAAAAACATAAATAAATAAAACAGCCGAGAGTTCCTGATAAAATCAAAACATTTGAATTCAAAAGTTGCACTGAAAAAAAAAGAAGAAATAAACATCAAAGAAGGTTTTGAAACCTGGATGTATATAAGTGTTAGTTTATTTTAGGTTCTATTGTTGATTCTGTTTGGTGCAGTTGAGGTCCTTCTGGATGTTTTAGTTCTTCTGTTTTCATTCTTCGAAGCCTGTAAAGAACTTTGTGTTAGTGTGTCTGTAAACATTATATGAAGTTTCACTCCATTTGATTCATCTGCTGTCAAATTGGGCTTCGTACCTTGTGACTTTATGAATCTGCCAACTTTTGTAACCTCAAGTGGTCATGTGAGGAACTGCAGTATGTTGTAGCTTAAAACCTTTTTTTTTAATTGTCTGCATTTGTTTTTTTTTACGTGCTTCAAATTGAACTCGTGCTGCATTCACTCCAGCCTCTGCAATGCTCCTTCCATGACCACTTCCAATAAAAAGTCAATGTAAACGTCTGTTACGTCTTGCTGCTGCTGCTGCTTTGCTGCATCTCCTGTCATTCTGCTCACCTGGTAGGTGTGGCCAATGATCGTGATCAGCACCTAACAGGTATTTCAGTCAGAGGAGGCCTCACCCGGGGGGGGCAGGCATGCAGAGAGAGCAGAGCAGCTGAGCAGCAGTCTTCTACTGTTGGGTTTTGTTATTTTAGTTTGGGGTTGCACCTTGGTAGTCTTTATTTGCAGGCTTTGTTTATTTCTTTTCATAGTTACATTTTGTCAGGCCGCCTTAGCAGGGAGCTGCTGACTCCAACGGTCATGGTGGCTGGGTCAGTTGTCTCCCTGACTTATTTTATGTTTGGCTATGGTTCCAATCCCTCTGTTTTGTCTTTTTGTTGGGACCAGCACATTAAAGATGTATTTTTGTTTTACAGGACACAGGTTCTTTCTCCCTATAAACTGTGTTCCTAGACTTCTTGGTGTCCAGTTTCCATATGTTTATGGCCCCTTTATCATTTTCCCCTACAGACAGTGATTGGTTTGCCTGTTGGGGCCGTAACACGCCAATAAATGTGCGTAGTGGGCTTCCGCGTTCCAAACTTCTTGTATCACGCGTCGCTACGCAAGTTTTGGGGCTCTACGTACAAAAGGCGCGGCCGTTGAACCCGCATTGAAAGCTGAACTTTAACCGATCAGATTTGGTAGGGCCACCCACCCGGCTGGAATTCCATGAGACCAAGTCTTTCATAAATCAGAATAAAGCTGGGGGGAAAAAACACATTCACCAGATTTCCACATTTCTCACCAAGCCTTTAGGAATTGCAGGAGGCGGACAAGCGCTCTTTGCTCTGTAAAAATGCTGGGGATTCTGGGTATTGCAGAGCAGAGAAGCTGTGGGTCCACAGAGACTGTGAAACTGGATGGCACAAAAAGGAAACGGCAAAAAACAAAAAAGGCCAAAGACGGAAGGATAAAGCAAAAACATCTAAGCTAAGTCACTGAAATGATGGACGAAAATGCGCTTTGATGCATTTACCAGCCCACAAACACAGAATGACCCACAGAAGTGACCACTTTGCTAACACACACACATACGCAAACCCACACACCTCTAGTTTGACTTATGAAAGCCGAACTGTGGCTCAACGCCGCAATATTGTCTGAAAATGTCACGGCTTAGACGGAAGCCCCACTGGGACAAAAGGTGCTGTCCTCATGCACACACAGGGCTCAGTCTGTTCTCGCACAGACACATGGCTTCCATTTCTCACTTTGGATTGTTTTCCCAAACAAATGACGCGCAACACAACAAGAAAGGTAAAAGAGGAGATAAACGCCGCCACAACGGAAATAAGACAAAAAAGATGTGGGTTTCGCCGATTCATCAACAGGACTTTTCCTCACGGACCGCTCGGGGCCAGACTAAATTTGTTAAAATTACACATTTTAGGTGCAAATTGTGTAGGGAAAGTTCAGCCAAGACAATTAAGGACAAGTCAGGGGGAAAAATAACATTTATTTGACTTTTGGTACGTCCCACTGGGCCGTATATTTGTCCCAAGGGTGAAACTAAACAAATGGGGTTCGAGTGCTGGAAAGTACATGTTAGCATAATGACTTTCTGCCCCTATAATTAACCCTCCCTGCCGTAAAAAACTAAACTAAACGTGTGCGTCACGACTTTTATTTTTTTGCTCCTCCAGGCATCGCCGACTCGGCTTTAAGAGCCTCTAATCCGTCTCAGTACGTCCATAAAGCCTGGCGTTCGGAAGCAATTTCCTGTTCAGATTATGTTCTCGCTCCTGACGCTGCCGTTGGTGGAGAGGCTTCCCGCTTCACCTGAACCAGCGGCGCCCGGCCGGTAAATCATGGCAGAGGGACTCCTTCAGCCAAAGGGAGTCCAGAAGCCTGGGAGGTGGCGGTGACAGCCACGACAGCCGAAACCTGAAACGCCGCGGGGATGCGGCCGCACCTCCTCAGCAGAGGGCCAAACGCAGGCGCCATATGTGCAGCACAACTTTGGATTCAACGCTTTAATTACGCCCGCCTGTACTTCTCGACTGCGCTTCACGCTAATTAGACAGAAGTGGTCTGTCGCGAGTTAAACGCTCCCATGTGGCTGCCTCATTTTGGACTTTTACTGCACACAAACACGTGCAATTAGGATCCTCGGATTTAGAGTTTTTGACCAATAAAACTATCAGTAAAGCTAGTTTTGGGGCAAAAAGAAGCCAAAGTTGGATTGGAGAAAGACTCAAACCCGCGACTTTGTCGTCCACTGAGCCAAAGCCACGGGACCTCACCCCACTCTTGAGCTGGTTTTTTAGAAGGGAGGACAACCAGAGACGCAGCCGCTTTATTTGCCCCTCAAATTGATCCAAGATGGCAGATTCCCGGCTCGGGATGCAGATGTGGCCGCGCTGTTGTTCATTAGCGGAGGTGATATTAGTTTAGCCTCAGGTTAAAGCGCAGGCGATGACGGTGGATATGAAGATCGGTCTCGCTTTCAGTGGGGTCTTAACCTCTCTCCTCCACCTCCTCCCCTCACTCTCCTGACCCCCCCCCCCCCCCTTTGCTGCCAGTATCACTTCACTTGACCTCCGACCCGCCAAGGCTCACCAAACCGACCGCGGGGTCGTCCGTGTCAAACTGCGTCTGTGAAAACACGGCTCTCCTCAAGATAAGCCGCAGAGGTGGCGGAGCTGCAGGAGGGCTGGAGGCGCCGCGCCACGGCGGACGACGGTGTGGGACGAGTCAGGAAGCAGGATCATTCGGAGTCGGGAAAACACCACATGGAGATGAGAGGAAGGGCTGCCGTGCCAACGCGCTCTCCTGCTGGACGAGGCGGCAAATGGACGGAAGCGCAGAACAAAGTGATGCTCAGTGAAAGCTGACAGATGAATGGAAGGCAAACGGCGCCGGCAGCAACGTTTCAAACGTTTGTGGGATTGTCACCAAATGAGGATGAAAGCGGAGCCTCATCCAGAAAACGAGGCTCCACTTTGTTTACATAATGCCTCTAATTTAGCAGCTTTTATTTCTCCATTTGTCTGTTTCAGAGCTTAAAGGTCTGTAAAATATAAAACAGTATCAGGTTGTGTCGCACAGCCGCCACCTACATACATTTACACAATCTTTGGGGATTTCTGCAAGACGCAAACTTGAGGCCGTCCACGACCGTTCCAGGTTCGTCCAAAGTCTTGTCAGTTGATTTACTTGTTCTTTGCTTCATTTGTGGCCGCGTCACACAGCCACTACCTACATTTACCGCATTTTTGTGATAAATGCATGATATGCGTTATTCGTCGTCATTTGTTGATCTGCGCAGATGTCTGTCGAGGGTTTCAGTGAATTCGGTTTTGCCGTTTATTTCGTAGTATTTACATGGTTCATGCCCAATTATTACGTAACTCTCACCCAATTGTGCAGGATTTTATAACTTTTAAATGGCATATATGACCCCCCCATGACAGTAAAATTATGTATTGACGCTTTAACGTTGATTTACGTGCTTCATTCATACTTGTTCCGTGGTTTTAACATCTGTGAAAATTTCACGTAAAGAACTACAACTTTTCTCACTTTTACCTAGGACCACTTTTCATCCGTGCAATATGCGCAAAATGTTTGTCGTGGCTGTGAGACACGGCCTTAAGGCTGCCTAACTAGATCCAATGAAAGAATGTCAAGACTACCAAGGCCCGACCTCAAACTAAAACACTCATACCCAGCCGTAAAAGACTGCAGAGGACAAAACGAGAGAGAACCAGCACGGCACCAACATTTGCCCAAATGCTCCTCACCCGCCTGCTCTGCTCTCTCTGTCGTCTTCCCTCTGGTTGAGTCGTCTTCTGACTTAAATACCTGGCAGGTGCTAATCAGGATTATTGGCCCACACCTGCCAGGTTAGCAGAGTGACAGAAAGAGCCGGAAAAGGGTGCAGCACAGCAGCAAGACATAACAGACGTGTGCAAATACAACAGAACAGGAAGCTTCCGCTTCATTTTCACTCATTCCAGTTGTATTTTCCCCACTTAGATGTATGCAGTACGTAGTGGTTGAATGGCTCAGTTGGCTATGTGTAGAAACCAGGGAAACCAGAGTTCGATTCCCCTGGGAATTAAGCAATGAGCTTAATCCAGTCTGGGTCCTTAGGCAAGACCCTTCACCCTACTGCCTAACTATACAGCTACAACGGGTCCCAAGTCTGGGTCTCCCTGTGCCTGTCCCCAGACAGGATAAAATACAGCAGAGAAGGGTAACTCAAGGCCTCCAGGTCCACAATCCCTGCATGTTTTCCAACATACATGTTTTCCTGCTCTGGCATGTTCTAATTGGATGGACACACCTGAACCAGGTAATCAGTCACCTGCAAATCATGCAGACATACCGGCCCTCGAGGCCTGGAGTTGCCCGACCCAGTACAAGGTTGTGTCAGAAAGACCATGCAGCGTAAAAAAACACTGTCTGCCAAACCAAATGTGTGACTCAGAGAAAGCTGATTTGGTGTGGCGACCACCTGAAGGTGTATGCCGAAAGGTGGAGAACAGCAAGACGAAGGACGTTTTCTGCAACCGTCCAACATCGCAGGGTTGGGTTTTTTAAGACCCACTTATCTATCTATCCATCCATCTATCCCTCCATCCATCTATCCATCTATCAATCCATCCATCCATCTATCCATCCATCAATCCATCCATCCATCCATCTATCCATCCATCTATCCATCCATCAATCCATCCATCCACCCATCTATCAGTCCTTCCATCCATCCATCTATCCATCCATCCATCCATCCATCCATCTATCCATCTATCTATCCATCCATCCATCCATCTATCCATCTATCCATCCATCTATCAATCCCTCGATCCATCCATCCATCCATCTATCCATCTATCAATCCATCCATCTATCAATCCATCAATCTATCAAGCCTTCCATCCATCCATCCATCTATCCATCCATCCATCCATCCATCTATCCATTTATCCATCCATCTATCCATCTATCAATCCATCCATCCATCCATCCATCTATCTATCCATTTATCCATCCATCTATCCATCTATCAATCCATCCATCCATCCATCCATCCATCCATCCATCTATCAATCCATCTATCTATCCATCCATCCATCCATCTATCAATCCATCTATCTATCCATCCATCCATCCATCTATCCATCTATCCATCCATCTATCAATCCCTCGATCCATCCATCCATCCATCTATCCATCTATCAATCCATCCATCCATCCATCCATCCATCCATCCATCTATCAATCCATCTATCAATCCATCCATCCATCCATCTATCCATCTATCAATCCATCCATCCATCTATACTTCCCTCCTTGTATCCATCCGATGGAAGACATTTCTAAAGAAAATTAAGAAGAAATTGCATTTCTGAGTATTTCTTTATTCAAATCACTGGGAATCAGGAGCAGACAAAAAAAATGTGTTTTGAAAAATCTTGTAAGTGTTGGAAAACTGGAACTGTTTTGAAATTACCGGTTTGGCACAGGATAAAATCCAAATGGTTACCCATCCCTACATGCTCAGCGTGTCAGGGCTCTAATGACCAAACATGAATCATTTTAATGGCAAACATGCAAGCCGGCACAGATTAGGAGCAAGTGCTTCCTGGGAAATTCACAGGAATCTGCCGAAAAGTAAACCCCCCCCCCCCCCCCCCCCCTCTCAATATGAGTGAAATGACAATAATTCCCCTGAAGCTTTCATTTTCGGAAGATCATTATCATCATATTTCAGGAAGAAAACGATGCCTTCAAGGTGACATTTTCTTCTTGGGCTGATGTGGAGCAGTCCTGTCATGAAAAAGTGCAGGAATCGCACACTTGAACACACGTCTCTTCTCTGTGCAAAAAAAAAAAAAAAAGCGGCGGTGACGGATTGTCAGATGCCGGGGCTGGAACTTCTTCATCACTCCTTTCATTTCCAAACGCCAAAGAAATATTATCACAGTGGAGAAGAACAAACAGAACGGCTCACGTGTCACGTTCTGCGGTCTACAAAATGTTCCACTCTTCGGCGGTGAATAAGGAGACTCCAACAGGTTTCTGTCACCGGGATGAAAAACCAAAAAAAAAAAGCCCAGACACTCTCAAATAGAGGCTTTTAAACCCACTGACAATGAGCGGGACAGATAAGCAGTGTGGGAGAGGGAGGGGAGCGGCGCAAACAGAAGGAGAAGGAGATGGAAAAGGTGTAAAATGGAGAGGATAACGAATGAGTGCGCCGCTGAGAGGGAGCCTTAATGATGTCAACGTGATAAGTCTACAACGAGGTGAAAATTGAAATGAGTGCCGCCTCGATGGTGGTCGGCGGAGAGTCTGAATGCGAGTTTGTGCCGAGGCTGCCGCCTCATTCATTCGCTTAGATTAGCTGGCAGGAGAAAATGGGGAGGGGGGGAAGGGGGAGGGATGAGAGAGGCGAGGTGGTGGATGGATCCGTGGACCTGTAAACAGAACAAGCAGCCGAGAGAAATGGTGACAAGGACGGGGGCAACGCCAGGGTGAGGTGGAGGAAAAATACAGAGCATGAGGGGCGACAAAGGCAGAGCAGGAGCGAAGTTCAGGCCAAAGTCAATTGAACAACTAATGTGAATCGATTTGTTGCCTCTGCTTTTGCTCTTTCGGGAGCCAGTGACATTTTAAAGGCATATTTTATTATTGGGAGGGGGGCGGGCAGGGCTGTTTGCCTGGTGACCCAGCGCATTGACAGCCCGCCTGACAGCTGGACAGGACGGACCAAACTGACGAAATAGTGCGAATGTGTGTGCTGGGGGCCCGTCGTGTGGCTGCTGGAGGGTGTGCATTTGTGCGAAATGTGTCGGAAAGACAGAGCGGGGAGCGGGAGACGATGGGAACCAAAGTCTACCGGATGGCGTCGGTTCACCCAGCAGCAGAAGACTCGCCTTTAACGCAAAAATATTTCCCTGAAACATCCTTATATGCCTCCAAAATTCAAATGGAGGAACTTTATTGTACTTCCTGGATGACACAAGCACATGGTGGTGGGTGTCGATAGCATTGACCTACATTGACTTGTGCAGTCAACTGGATGGGCAGAGCGGAACTAGAGGAGACACGGTCTATTAGTCTCTAAATTAGTAGATTAGAGAAGCAAAAGGGTTTGATGATCCTCTCTGGACAGATTTGCTTCAGGATGATGAAGGTGAGCCTGAACGGCTTCCAGAAGGTAAGGGAAGTAATTGTGGTCCAAAAGAGGTTTAGATGGTTGTTGTCAGGAAGTAGTCGATCCGCAAGGTGGATTTCCAATTTGGGGGCAGGCAATGGTAAGCAGGAATGGAAACTTATCGTGGAACAGGTGACGGTTTGATTGTGGCGGAACAATGTGTTGTCAGGAGGAATGTACTTGTATAGCGCTTTACTACCTTCATGGACACACCGATGGTGGGTGCGCCAACCAGTAACCACCAGGAGCAATGTGGGGTTCAGCATCTTGCTCAAAGATATTTTGACACGTGCGTGCGTAAGCGGGAACCAAACCTGTGATCTACAAATCAACCACTCTGCCACGGCCGCCCCAATGGGGGAACTGAACAGTAATCAGTCAGGATGTGAAGGTCTAAGCGTGAATGAAGCACAGGAGTGAGTAGCAGGCGACCATGACCCGTCAGTGGAACAAAGGTGGAAGGGGTCTCATGGACCCACTCCGATCATCTTTTGATCTTTGTAAAAGCGTTCCCAGTTGTCTTTTATGATTATACCGTTTTAAGTCTAAATCTAGGACATTAGAAATTCACCTCCGAGTTGTGGGTGGCACCAAATTTGGCAACACCGCCCCCTTACTGTTACCCATAACTTAGGGCTCTTTGTGTTCACTTCCTCCCGCTAGCTTACAGCTAACATTACCGGTGCAATAAAAGCTGCGAAGCTATCCAGCCATACAGTTTAGGTCCAGATTCCAGCTCAGACCAGGAAAACAAAGACGTTCATGGATCCATTTGTCTGCTTCAGAATGGAGCGGAGCAGGAAGCTTGTCACATCACAATTAAAAAATCAAAAATACTCAATCTTAATTTTCTTTGTATATGTCCTCCATCATGAGAAAAATGTTAAAAACACCAACCAGAATGGGTCATGAAGAAATAGTCATAAGTTCAGTGGCCTTGTGGAGGAGTGTCCGCCGTGTAACTGGAAGGTCATGGGTTCAAACCCAGGTCGAGTCATACCAAAGACAATTTTAAAGTCTTTGGTATGACTCAGCCTGGGTTTGAACCCATTCTAAAAACGACTCTCAGCATTAAGGGGTTGGATTGGGGGGTTATGGTTCCCAAACATGGCTGTGTCTGCAGCTCATCGCTCCCCCGAGTCAATGCGGAGAACAAATTTCGCTCACCTAGGTGTGTGACAGATAATGGGACTTTAACTTTAATTAGGACCTTCCCTTGTTTTCCAGATGTCCCTGCTCCACTTGCTGTTGATTCCCTGGATCAGGTTTTCAGTCACCAAAGAGCTGGAATCCAGCTGGTAGATCTCTAAAATCAAGGTTTCAACATTCTTAGACTTTGACGAAGATCTAATAATCTGCCAACAAAGTTTTGGGGTTTTTGCTGTAAATATCTAATAAAAGCAAACCAAAGCCCCACACGGTTGGTTTATGTAGCCCGGTATGTATTTTCATCCATCACGATCGCTGAACCCCCATTGAAAGATTTATATCTTTGCTTAGAATAGAAAAGACCTAGTAAGCAAGTCTCTGCCGTTCACCCACGGGAGACTGGAACCCAGACGAAGTCATACATCGGCCCGACATATTTACCCACTCCTTCCACTGCTGGAACATGCTTGTGACATCATGTTGGGCGGCGCGTCTCATCCGCCCGCCTGTAAGCATTTGGTTGCGAGTGTTTGCGCTCAGACGTGAACACGAGAGCGAGAATGGACTGTGAGAATAATTCATGGCAGCGAGGGAGGGGAACTCTGGTGGCCGCGGTGGCCGGGAGCTCTGCCAGCACAGAGGGCCGGCATTAATAATTAAAGCCACTTTCACAGGGAGGCTCTCTGCAGCGTCTGTTGTCAGAAAAAGCTGAAAATGCTGCAAAAAGAGGGGGAAAAAAAGACACCAGGAAAAGGTCATCACTGGGAAACATCCATAAAGTTGTTTTTATGGGGTTTCTCCTTCTAACACTATTTGGTTAACGGGGTAATTTAAACCCCTAATTTGGTCTGTGTAACACATTCAGGTTGTTTAGTCTGGCCTTTTCTTTTCCGCTGAGCATACAGTCAGTTTTGTTAGGAGGACAAAGAAAACTCCAAGAAGCAACTCAGGAATTCAGTCAGTCCCAAGAACTTAAATCCAGACACGGGGTGCCAGAATAAATAATTGAATCGGTAGTCGTCTTAGCGGACCTCATCTCTCAGCGGTTCTTTGGTAGGAATCCAGAGAGTCTAGTAATCTACTTTTCATGGTATATGTAATCCTCCGGAAAGGCTTCCAAACGGCCTGCTGTGCGAAAGGAGCGGATGAAAACAAACAACATAGCCGTTCACCAGGCGTGGCCCGCTTCCAACCCAAAGGAGTCATCCTTAAGCCCGAATGGCTGTCCAAGTATCTCCACTGGGCCAATCCCTGCTTTATTGGAAACGCTGATGACTAGCAAGGGAAATCAAGCTTTAATTGCACGTTGCACACTACGAACCACACACACCATCATCACGGCGCATAACGGCGTGCTGGCATATCGTTTTCCGGGATGCAGCCAATCAAAAACGAGGACATGTTCTCCTTAAACTCATAAACGGCTCCTTTTAGTACTGTTTTGCCTCTTCTCTAGATTGATAAGCTTCCATCTAATGTGATGTCATGGGGCCGACTCCCAGCTAAAACACTGCTGCCGTGCTGCTTTATTAGAGTCTTTTTTGTTGCTTATATGTCGTGTTTGGGACTTTACTTTGGTCCAATCCGCCACCTAAATGCATTTGATTGAAGTTGATTTCTGAGCCACGGACACAGAACGCTTTTAACCACGTCAGCCACTCTAGAGGCCGCTGGAATCAACAGAGGCCCCCTTCACATTCAAACAGTCAACTTATATTCACTATAGTAAAAATTCATCTTACTTTAATGGCGCTAGTTACTTGACGGAAAAGTCTTTAAAAAAAACAAAATAAAATAAATGCCATAAGCCGTCGGGAATACAAGCGACTTTGAATTGTTTCTGCAGTTGACAGATTCCCGGCGAGGAATTCGGCTTCAGCTAAGATTGGAAAATGAGGCCATTAGTGTCGCTCACAGCAGGTGATCTGCAGCTGTTCGTCATCGACTCTCTGCAAAGGCCAAGTGTGCATCCAGAGGCGAAGCAGAACGCTACAGAGAGTCTGAAACCCATCAGAGACGTCGTTATCGGCGTCGGCGATCCGTCTGAACAGCAGATCACAGTTACTGATAGATAAGTGGCAACTACAGTGCAGCTGGAAGTTCAAACAAGAATCCATCTGATACGTCAGATGAATGTTTCACTCCAGGATTAAAGTCCATCCATCCGTTTTCAGAACCCGCAGAGTTCCATCGGGGTCACGTGGTTGCCGGAGCCAATCCATCGACTGAATAGACCAGAAGTGTCCAAATCCAGGCCTCGAGGACCAGCTTCCTGATCAGGATCAGTACCTGTGTTTAACCATTAAGGAGCTTCAATGGCAGGATGGTTGGAAAACATGTAGGACACCGGCCCTGGAGGCCTGGATTTGGACACTCCTGGTATAGACATCTCGCACGTGACATCACAGCGCCTGAGTGAACGGCCTCTCCGCCATTGTATGCCGCTGATCTTTGTTGTCTCCAGTTGATTGTCTGCTTTAGATCAGTTCCCTCCATGTTGTTGGCAAGACAAAATAAAGGGCAGCAAGGTCCAAAAACCACATTAGCCGGGGCCGTGAGGAAGAGGTCACCGTGTGTGCATCAAAGATTGAGTTACATATTATTGCAATGTATTCTTATACATTGACAAAATACAAAAAGCCTTCGTTTCACAATAATAATCGACCATCCACATGGTGGGTGAGGATAACAGAGACTGGCAGAGATAAACATCTCAGGTACATTCAGGCTCTGCAGGGTCCTGTGATTCTGCTTACTTCACATGTTTTTGGGAAAAGTTTGCGTTTTTTTCGTTATTCCATTAAAAACATAAAAAAAGTCCAGGTTCCAGCCAATTACCTCTTAAAAGTAACAGATTGGCACCGGCGGTGGATAAAACCCAAATGGTACCCATTCCTACATATGTATCACTTTTAGGACATTTAGAATGTGGGACCATCGGCCTACCCAACACAAAGTGTTCACTACAGAGTCTGCTGACATCTGTAGGCTGTCACTCTTTAACATGAGCCTGATAATCCTCTTTTTTTTCTATATTTTTTCCACAGTGGAAGTAATTCAGGATAGTAGGTGGTCTCACGTCGACATACGTTGACGGATTTTGTGTAACCCACTTCAAAGTGGTCCTGAGTGGTGGGAGTGGTTGCCATAGAAACGATGACTCAGACGGTTACTGTTGGCCGAAGGCGGGGTGGACCCTGAAAAGGGTTGCCAGTCTGTCACAGGGCCACACCTACGGAACAATTAGGAAATACCAAATAACCTCTGAAACACGCTTTTGGGTTGTGGGAAGAAACCGGAGAGAACCCACACATGCATGAGGAGAACATGCAAACTCACAGAAAATTCCCAAGCTGGGATTTGAACCAGGGCCTTCTCGCAAGAGCGCTGACCACTATGCCACCGTGCAGCCTAAATGAAGTCGAAATTAGGATTTTCCTGGACACCACCCCCGATTCGTCATCAATATGGTGTCATCGACCAAGAAAACTGCAACAGCCGATGGAGCGACGTGAAAGCGGTGATTAATGGTTTGATTGCGGCTCCAGCGTCGGTGGTGGCAGTCGGTTGCCTGTGATAAATGACAGGAAATGACGCCATCTTTGTCTGAACTTTAAAACGTTGGAAACAATGACAGCGGAGACTAATGTTGGGATTTACCGCGGGACTCTGAAGTAAAACCATACATCATTTTGCTAAATTAATCAATAATAGAAGTGATCAAGACAAATGGAGCGTTCTGGATCGGAGCACCGTTATTTACTCTAAAGGGAGGATTTAGTCTCTTAATATAACTATTGAGTTGGAACTCATAAACTCTAATGCTACTTTTGTGGCCTAAAAGCTCAACTCTGTCTCTTTGCTTTGCTGCAAACTTAGAAAATGGATGCGTTTTGCTGCCAGCGCCTGAGAAGACTGTTGTTCTGGTTTCTCTGTTGCGTTCAGAGACACACTGAGCTGCTGAAAGGCAGACATGTCTGGACACGTGTGAGGACCTGAGTCACACTTTTTATTTAGCCTGATTAATGTGACATTAATATTAACAAAGCAGTTATGATTATGCTAATTATAATGAAGCCATAACACCCAAGGTGAACCCTGTTCTCATCATCCCAATGTCACAGTGGGCTGTGAAGAGCATCAATGCAGATCCGCTGGAGGTAAAGAAAAATAACCAACGTGCATTCAAATAAAGGTAAAACTGGACGCTTTGTGAAGGTACGGATGTCTGAATTTGGTTAAAATTTGGTTAAAGAGGACAAATATCGCTGCCAAAATATTGAATCAATTTCAAATTTGCAAGTTTACAATTTGAATAACTTTTCACTCAAATTAATTCTTATTTAAAACTTTTTTATTTGTCCAAAAATTCAAGCGACCATAAACAGAACAAAGGCTACATTACATGAATATAGTCATAAATGTCCTAATCAAAAAGTTCTTTACCTACATAAATCTCTTGGCTGCTCCCTGTTGGGAGTACAAAACAGTCCTGAGAAGTTCTGCAAGTGTGACAGAAGAGCTTAAGGTGGAGGTGGGACTGGACCAAGGATCAGCTTTGAGCCCCTTTATGCTTGCTGTAGTGATAACAGACTAACAGAGGAGGTGTGACAGGAATCCCTGTGGATCATCATGTTTGCAGATGATATTTTGATACATAATGAGAGCAAAATGCAGATGGAGGAACATCTACAGGTGGAGGTTTGTTCTGGAAAGGAAAGGAATTAAAGTTTACAATTATTGTTATGTACATTACTGCATATGGAGTGTGTAAATGAAAGGAACTCAAGTGGAATGGTTACAGGGAGGTGAGAAAGATCTTAGTGTCAACAGTCCAGAGAAAGAGGTGAAGAAGCTTGTGTCCGCAGGTCAGAATGGGGGGGAGGGGTTTCAAGTGTGACCAGAGTATCAGCAAGAAAGAACATAAATAAATTGAAGACTCTTATCTATGAGTTCACCAAATTAGAATTCTTAGCTGTAAAGTACAAATAAACATTTGCTCGGTTCACCTTTTGGAATTTGGCTGAAGAGCTCCGCCCACCCTCACAGCCTCACCCATTCTTACATGTACCCACAATTGCTACGTTTATTGGTTTGAACTGTGAAGCAAACTGAATAGAATAGGAGTGACTGTCATGTCTGAAACGAAGCACAAAAATGATTGAAATCCGTGTTTTTATATGATACCTGTGGTACTTTACATGTTGCTACCGGTACCCATCTCTACCCTGAAGGGAGCAGCCAAAAGACAAAAGATAGTTATGCTGG
>CM043723.1:5660607-5877692 GCA_023969325.1 Oryzias curvinotus | reverse complement strand
GGTGTGGGACGAGTCAGGAAGCAGGATCATTCGGAGTCGGGAAAACACCACATGGAGATGAGAGGAAGGGCTGCCGTGCCAACGCGCTCTCCTGCTGGACGAGGCGGCAAATGGACGGAAGCGCAGAACAAAGTGATGCTCAGTGAAAGCTGACAGATGAATGGAAGGCAAACGGCGCCGGCAGCAACGTTTCAAACGTTTGTGGGATTGTCACCAAACGAGGATGAAAGCGGAGCCTCATCCAGAAAACGAGGCTCCACTTTGTTTACATAATGCCTCTAATTTAGCAGCTTTTATTTCTCCATTTGTCTGTTTCAGAGCTTAAAGGTCTGTAAAATATAAAACAGTATCAGGTTGTGTCTCACAGCCACCACCTACATACATTTACACCATCTTTGGGGATTTCTGCAAGACGCAAACTTGAGGCCGTCCACGACCGTTTCAGGTTCGTCCAAAGTCTTGTCAGTTGATTTACTTGTTCTTTGCTTCATTTGTGGCCGCGTCACACAGCCACTACCTACATTTACGGCATTTTTGTGATAAATGCATGATATGCGTTATTCGTCGTCATTTGTTGATCTGCGCAGATGTCTGTCGAGGGTTTCAGTGAATTCGGTTTTGCCGTTTATTTCGTAGTATTTACTTGGTTCATGCCCAATTATTACGTAACTCTCACCCATTGTGGGCAGGATTTTATAACTTTAAATGGCATATATGACCCCCCCATGACAGTAAAATTATGTATTGACGCTTTAACGTTGATTTACGTGCTTCATTCATACTTGTTCCGTGGTTTTAACATCTGTGAAAAATTTCACGTAAGAACACAACTTTCTCACTTTTACCTAGGACCACTTTTCATCCGTGCAATATGCGCAAAATGTTTGTCGTGGCTGTGAGACACGGCCTTAAGGCTGCCTAACTAGATCCAATGAAAGAATGTCAAGACTACCAAGGCCCGACCTCAAACTAAAACACTCATACCCAGCCGTAAAAGACTGCAGAGGACAAAACGAAGAGAACCAGCACGGCACCAACATTTGCCCAATGCTCCTCACCCGCCTGCTGCTCTGCGCTCTCTGTCGTCTTCCCTCTGGTTGAGTCGTCTTCTGACTTAAATACCTGGCAGGGTGCTAATCAGGATTATTGGCCCACTACCTGCCAGGTTAGCAGAGTGACAGAAAGAGCCGGAAAGGGTGCAGCACAGCAGCAAGACATAACAGACGTGTGCAAATACAACAGAACAGGAAGCTTTCCGCTTCATTTTCACTCATTCAGTTGTATTTTCCCCACTTATATGTATGCAGTACGTAGTGGGTTGAATGGCTCAGTTGGCTATGTGTAGAAACCAGGGAAACCAGAGTTCGATTCCCCTGGGAATTAAGCAATGAGCTTAATCCAGTCTGGGTCCTTAGGCAAGACCCTTCACCCTACTGCCTAACTATACAGCTACAACGGTCCCAAATCTGGGGTCTCCCTGTGCCTGTCCCAGACAGGATAAATACAGCAGAGGAAGGGTAATCTCAAGGCCTCCAGGTCCACAATCCCTGCATGTTTTCCAACATACATGTTTTCCTGCTCTGGCATGTTCTAATTGGATGGACACACCTGAACCAGGTAATCAGTCACCTGCAAATCATGCAGACATACCGGCCCTCGAGGCCTGGAGTTGCCCGACCCAGTACAAGGTTGTGTCAGAAAGACCATGCAGCGTAAAAAAACACTGTCTGCCAAACCAAATGTGTGACTCAGAGAAAGCTGATTTGGTGTGGCGACCGCCTGGAGGTGTATGCCGAAAGGTGGAGAAAAGCAAGACGAAGGACGTTTTCTGCAACCGTCCAACATCGCAGGGTTGGGTTTTTTAAGACCCACTTATCTATCTATCCATCCATCTATCCATCTATCAATCCATCCATCCATCCATCTATCCATCTATCAATCCATCCATCCATCTATCAATCCATCCATCCATCTATCCATCTATCAATCCATCCATCCATCCATCCATCCATCCATCTATCAATCCCTCCATCCATCTATCCATCCATCCATCCATCTATCCATCTATCAATCCATCCATCCATCCATCTATCCATCTATCTATCCATTTATCCATCCATCTATCCATCTATCAATCCATCCATCCACCCATCTATCAATCCATCCATCTATCCATCCATCTATCCATCCATCCATCCATCCATCCATCTATCCATCCATCCATCCATCCATCCATCTATCAATCCATCCATCCATCTATCCATCTATCAATCCATCCATCTATCAATCCTTCCATCCATCCATCCATCTATCCATCCATCTATCCATCTATCTATCCATCCATCCATCCATCTATCAATCCATCTATCCATCTATCTATCCATCCATCCATCCATCTATCAATCCATCCATCCATCCATCCATCCATCCATTTATCCATCTATCAATCCATCCATCCATCCATCCATTTATCCATCTATCAATCCATCCATCCACCCATCTATCAATCCATCCATCTATCCATCTATCTATCCATCCATCCATCCATCTATCAATCCATCCATCCATCTATCCATCTATCAATCCGTCCATCTATCAATCCTTCCATCCATCCATCCATCTATCCATCCATCTATCCATCCATCTATCCATCTATCAATCCATCCATCCATCCATCTATCCATCTATACCTCCCTCCTTGTATCCATCCGATGGAAGACATTTCTAAAGAAAATTAAGAAGAAATTGCATTTCTGAGTATTTCTTTATTCAAATCACTGGGAATCAGGAGCAGACAAAAAAAATGTGTTTTGAAAAATCTTGTAAGTGTTGGAGAACTGGAACTGTTTTGAAATTACCGGTTTGGCACAGGATAAAATCCAAATGGTTACCCATCCCTACATGCTCAGCGTGTCAGGGCTCTAATGACCAAACATGAATCATTTTAATGGCAAACATGCAAGCCGGCACAGATTAGGAGCAAGTGCTTCCTGGGAAATTCACAGGAATCTGCCGAAAAGTAAACTCCCCCCCCCCCCCCCCCCCCCCTCTCAATATGAGTGAAATGACAATAATTCCCCTGAAGCTTTCATTTTCGGAAGATCATTATCATCATATTTCAGGAAGAAAACGATGCCTTCAAGGTGACATTTTCTTCTGGGGCTGATGTGGAGCAGTCCTGTCATGAAAAAGTGCAGGAATCGCACACTTGAACCCACGTCTCTTCTCTGTGCAAAAAAAAAAAAAAAAAGCGGCGGTGACGGATTGTCAGACGCCGGGGCTGGAACTTCTTCATCACTCCTTTCATTTCCAAACGGCAAAGAAATATTATCACAGTGGAGAAGAACAAACAGAACGGCTCACGTGTCACGTTCTGCGGTCTACAAAATGTTCCACTCTTCGGCGGTGAATAAGGAGACTCCAACAGGTTTCTGTCACCGGGATGAAAAACCCAAAAAAAAAAGCCCAGACACTCTCAAATAGAGGCTTTTAAACCCACTGACAATGAGCGGGACAGATAAGCAGTGTGGGAGAGGGAGGGGAGCGGCGCAAACAGAAGGAGAAGGAGATGGAAAAGGTGTAAAATGGAGAGGATAACGAATGAGTGCGCCGCTGAGAGGGAGCCTTAATGATGTCAACGTGATAAGTCTACAACGAGGTGAAAATTGAAATGAGTGCCGCCTCGATGGTGGTCGGCGGAGAGTCTGAATGCGAGTTTGTGCCGAGGCTGCCGCCTCATTCATTCCCCTTAGATTAGCTGGCAGGAGAAAATGGGGAGGGGGGGAAGGGGGAGGGATGAGAGAGGCGAGGTGGTGGATGGATCCGTGGACCTGTAAACAGAACAAGCAGCCGAGAGAAATGGTGACAAGGACGGGGGCACCGCCAGGGTGAGCAGAGGAAAAATACAGAGCATGAGGGGCGACAAAGGCAGAGCAGGAGCGAAGTTCAGGCCAAAGTCAATTGAACAACTAATGTGAATCGATTTGTTGCCTCTGCTTTTGCTCTTTCGGGAGCCAGTGACATTTTAAAGGCATATTTTATTATTGGGAGGGGGCGGGCAGGGCTGTTTGCCTGGTGACCCAGCGCATTGACAGCCCGCCTGACAGCTGGACAGGACGGACCAAACTGACGAAATAGTGCGAATGTGTGTGCTGGGGGCCCGTCGTGTGGCTGCTGGAGGGTGTGCATTTGTGCGAAATGTGTCGGAAAGACAGAGCGTGGAGCGGGAGACGATGGGAACCAAAGTCTACCGGATGGCGTCGGTTCACCCAGCAGCAGAAGACTCGCCTTTAACACAAAAATATTTCCCTGAAACATCCTTATATGCCTCCAAAATTCAAATGGAGGAACTTTATTGTACTTCCTGGATGACACAAGCACATGGTGGTGGGTGTCGATAGCATTGACCTACATTGACTTGTGCAGTCAACTGGATGGGCAGAGTGGAACTAGAGGAGACACGGTCTATTAGTCTCTAAATTAGTAGATTAGAGAAGCAAAAGGGTTTGATGATCCTCTCTGGACAGATTTGCTTCAGGATGATGAAGGTGAGCCTGAACGGCTTCCAGAAGGTAAGGGAAGTAATTGTGGTCCAAAAGAGGTTTAGATGGTTGTTGTCAGGAAGTAGTCGATCCGCAAGGTGGATTTCCAATTTGGGGGCAGGCAATGGTAAGCAGGAATGGAAACTTATCGTGGAACAGGTGACGGTTTGATTGTGGCGGAACAATGTGTTGTCAGGAGGAATGTACTTGTATAGCGCTTTACTACCTTCATGGACACACCGATGGCAGCTGCGCCAACCAGTAACCACCAGGAGCAATGTGGGGTTCAGCCTCTTGTTCAAAGATATTTTGACACGTGGGTGCGTAAGCGGGAACCAAACCTGTGATCTACAAATCAACCACTCTGCCACGGCTGCCCCAATGGGGGAACTAAACAGTAATCAGTCAGGATGTGAAGGTCTAAGCGTGAATGAAGCACAGGAGTGAGTAGCAGACGACCATGACCCGTCAGTGGAACAAAGGTGGAAGGAGTCTCATAGACCCACTCCGATCATCTTTTGATCTTTGTAAAAGCGTTTCCAGTTGTCTTTTATGATTATACCGTTTTAAGTCTAAATCTAGGACATTAGAAATTCACCTCCGAGTTGTGGGTGGCACCAAATTTGGCAACACCGCCCCCTTACTGTTACCCATAACTTAGGGCTCTTTGTGTTCACTTCCTCCCGCTTGCTTTACAGCTAACATTACCGGTGCAATAAAAAGCTGCGACGCTATCCAGCCATACAGTTTAGGTCCAGATTCCAGCTCAGACCAGGAAAACAAAGACGTTCATGGATCCATTTGTCTGCTTCAGAATGGAGCGGAGCAGGAAGCTTGTCACATCACAACAATTAAAAAATCAAAAATACTCAATCTTAATTTTCTTTGTATATGTCCTCCATCATGAGAAAAATGTTAAAGACGCCAACCAGAATGGGTCATGAAGAAATAGTCATAAGCTCAGTGGCCTTGTGGAGGAGTGTCCGCCGTGTAACTGGAAGGTCATGGGTTCAAACCCAGGTCGAGTCATACCAAAGACAATTTTAAAGTCTTTGGTATGACTCAGCCTGGGTTTGAACCCATTCTAAAAACGACTCTCAGCATTAAGGGGTTGGATTGGGGGGTTATGGTTCCCAAACATGGCTGTGTCTGCAGCTCATCGCTCCCCCGAGTCAATGCGGAGAACAAATTTCGCTCACCTAGGTGTGTGACAGATAATGGGACTTTAACTTTAATTAGGACCTTCCCTTGTTTTCCAGATGTCCCTGCTCCACTTGCTGTTGATTCCCTGGATCAGGTTTTCAGTCACCAAAGAGCTGGAATCCAGCTGGTAGATCTCTAAAATCAAGGTTTCAACATTCTTAGACTTTGACGAAGATCTAATAATCTGCCAACAAAGTTTTGGGGTTTTTGCTGTAAATATCTAATAAAAGCAAACCAAAGCCCCACACGGTTGGTTTATTTTTCTTTGAAAACTTGTAGCCCAGTATGTATTTTCATCCATCACGATCGCTGAACCCCCATTGAAAGATTTATATCTTTGCTTAGAATAGAAAAGACCTAGTAAGCAAGTCTCTGCCGTTCACCCACGGGAGACTGGAACCCAGACGAAGTCATACATCGGCCCGACATATTTACCCACTCCTTCCACTGCTGGAACATGCTTGTGACATCATGTTGGGCGGCGCGTCTCATCCGCCCGCCTGTAAGCATTTGGTTGCGAGTGTTTGCGCTCAGACGTGAACACGAGAGCGAGAATGGACTGCGAGAATAATTCATGGCAGCGAGGGAGGGGAACTCTGGTGGCCGCGGTGGCCGGGAGCTCTGCCAGCACAGAGGGCCGGCATTAATAATTAAAGCCACTTTCACAGGGAGGCTCTCTGCAGCGTCTGTTGTCAGAAAAAGCTGAAAATGCTGCAAAAAGAGGGGGAAAAAAAGACACCAGGAAAAGGTCATCACTGGGAAACATCCATAAAGTTGTTTTTATGGGGTTTCTCCTTCGAACACTATTTGGTTAACGGGGTAATTTAAACCCCTAATTTGGTCTGTGTAACATATTCAGGTTGTTTAGTCTGGCCTTTTCTTTTCCGCTGAGCATACAGTCAGTTTTGTTAGGAGGACAAAGAAAACTCCAAGAAGCAACTCAGGAATTCAGTCAGTCCCAAGAACTTAAATCCAGACGCGGGGTGCCAGAATAAATAATTGAATCGGTAGTCGTCTTAGCGGACCTCATCTCTCAGCGGTTCTTTGGTAGGAATCCAGAGAGTCTAGTAATCTACTTTTCATGGTATATGTAATCCTCCGGAAAGGCTTCCAAACGGCCTGCTGTGCGAAAGGAGCGGATGAAAACAAACAACATAGCCGTTCACCAGGCGTGGCCCGCTTCCAACCCAAAGGAGTCATCCTTAAGCCCGAATGGCTGTCCAAGTATCTCCACTGGGCCAATCCCGGCTTTATTGGAAACGCTGATGACTAGCAAGGGAAATCAAGCTTTAATTGCACGTTGCACACTACGAACCACACACACCATCATCACGGCGCATAACGGCGTGCTGGCATATCGTTTTCCGGGATGCAGCTAATCAAAAACGAGGACATGTTCTCCTTAAACTCATAAACGGCTCCTTTTAGTACTGTTTTGCCTCTTCTCTAGATTGATAAGCTTCCATCTGATGTGATGTCATGGGGCCGACTCCCAGCTAAAACACTGCTGCCGTGCTGCTTTATTAGAGTCTTTTTTGTTGCTTATATGTCGTGTTTGGGACTTTACTTTGGTCCAATCCGCCACCTAAATGCATTTGATTGAAGTTGATTTCTGAGCCACGGACACAGAACGCTTTTAACCACGTCAGCCACTCTAGAGGCCGCTGGAATCAACAGAGGCCCCCATTCACATTCAAACAGTCAACTTATATTCACTATAGTAAAAATTCATCTTACTTTAATGGCGCTGGTTACTTGACGGAAAAGTCTTTAAAAAAAACAAAATAAAATAAATGCCATAAGCCGTCGGGAATACAAGCGACTTTGAATTGTTTCTGCAGTTGACAGATTCCCAGCGAGGAATTCGGCTTCAGCTAAGATTGGAAAATGAGGCCATTAGTGTCGCTCACAGCAGGTGATCTGCAGCTGTTCGTCATCGACTCTCTGCAAAGGCCAAGTGTGCATCCAGAGGCGAAGCAGAACACTACAGAGAGTCTGAAACCCATCAGAGACGTCGTTATCGGCGTCGGCGATCCGTCTGAACAGCAGATCACAGTTACTGATAGATAAGTGGCAACTACAGTGCAGCTGGAAGTTCAAACAAGAATCCATCTGATACGTCAGATGAATGTTTCACTCCAGGATTAAAGTCCATCCATCCGTTTTCAGAACCCGCAGAGTTCCATCGGGGTCACGTGGTTGCCGGAGCCAATCCATCGACTGAATAGACCAGAAGTGTCCAAATCCAGGCCTCGAGGACCAGCTTCCTCATCAGGATCAGTACCTGTGTTTAACCATTAACGAGCTTCAATGGCAGTATGGTTGGAAAACATGTAGGACATCGGCCCTGGAGGCCTGGATTTGAACACTCCTGGTATAGACATCTCGCACGTGACATCACAGCGCCTGAGTGAACGGCCTCTCCGCCATTGTATGCCGCTGATCTTTGTTGTCTCCAGTTGATTATCTGCTTTAGATCAGTTCCCTCCATGTTGTTGGCAAGACAAAATAAAGGGCAGCAAGGTCCAAGAACCACATTAGCCGGGGCCGTGAGGAAGAGGTCACCGTGTGTGCATCAAAGTATTGAATTACATATTATTGCAATGTATTCTTATACGGTGACAAAATACAAAAAGCCTTCGTTTCACAATAATAATCGACCATCCACATGATGGGTGAGGATAACAGAGACTGACAGAGATAAACATCTCAGGTACATTCAGGCTCTGCAGGGTCCTGTGATTCTGCTTACTTCACATGTTTTTGGGAAAAGTTTGCGTTTTTTTCGTTATTCCATTAAAAACATAAAAAAAGTCCAGGTTCCAGCCAATTCCCTCTTAAAAGTAACAGATTGGCACCGGCGGTGGATAAAACCCAAATGGTACCCATTCCTACATATGTATCACTTTTAGGACATTTAGAATGTGGGACCATCGGCCTACCCAACACAAAGTGTTCACTACAGAGTCTGCTGACATCTGTAGGCTGTCACTCTTTAACATGAGCCTGATAATCCTCTTTTTTTTTCATATTTTTTCAACAGTGGAAGTAATTCAGGATAGTAGGTGGTCTCACGTCGACATACGTTGACGGATTTTGTGTAACCCACTTCAAAGTGGTCCTGAGTGGTGGGAGTGGTTGCCATAGAAACGATGACTCAGACGGTTACTGTTGGCTGAAGGCGGGGTGGACCCTGAACAGGTAGCCAGTCTGTCGCAGGGCCACACCTACGGAACAATTAGGAAATACCAAATAACCTCTGAAACACGCTTTTGGGTTGTGGGAAGAAACCGGAGAGAACCCACACATGCAAACTCACAGAAAATTCCCAAGCTGGGATTTGAACCAGGGCCTTCTCGCAAGAGTGCTGACCACCGTGCAGCCTAAATGAAGTCGAAATTAGGATTTTCCTGGACACCACCCCCGATTCGTCATCAATATGGTGTCATCGACCAAGAAAACTGCAACAGCCGATGGAGCGACGTGAAAGCGGTGATTAATGGTTTGATTGCGGCTCCAGCGTCGGTGGTGGCAGTCGGTTGCCTGTGATAAATGACAGGAAATGACGCCATCTTTGTCTGAACTTTAAAACGTTGGAAACAATGACAGCGGAGACTAATGTTGGGATTTACCGCGGGACTCTGAAGTAAAACCATACATCATTTTGCTAAATTAATCAATAATAGAAGTGATCAAGACAAATGGAGCGTCTGGATCGGAGCACCGTTATTTACTCTAAAGGGAGGATTTAGTCTCTTAATATAACTATTGAGTTGGAACTCATAAACTCTAATGCTACTTTTGTGGCCTAAAAGCTCAACTCTGTCTCTTTGCTTTGCTGCAAACTTAGAAAATGGATGCGTTTTGCTGCCAGCGCCTGAGCAGACTGTTGTTCTGGTTTCTCTGTTGCGTTCAGAGACACACTGAGCTGCTGAAAGGCAGACATGTCTGGACACGTGTGAGGACCTGAGTCACACTTTTTATTTAGCCTGATTAATGTGACATTAATATTAACAAAGCAGTTATGATTATGCTAATTATAATGAAGCCATAACACCCAAGGTGAACCCTGTTCTCATCATCCCAATGTCACAGTGGGCTGTGAAGAGCATCAATGCAGATCCGCTGGAGGTAAAGAAAAATAACCAACGTGCATTCAAATAAAGGTAAAACTGGACGCTTTGTGGAGGTACGGACGTCTGGATGTGAACTGAAGCTACAGGAAAGGACCGCAGCAGCACTTCCCTTTACAATTCTACTAGAAATGTAAGCTTGAAATTTGGTTAAAGAGGACAAATATCGCTGCCAAAATATTGAATCAATTTCAAATTTGCAAGTTTACAATTTGAATAACTTTTCACTCAAATTAATTCTTATTTAAAACTTTTTTATTTGTTCAAAAATTCAAGCGACCATAAACAGAACAAAGGCTACATTACATGAATATAGTCATAAATGTCCTAATCAAAAAGTTCTTTACCTACATAAACCTCTTGGCTGCTCCCTGTTGGGAGTACAAAACAGTCCTGAGAAGTTCTGCAAGTATGACAGAAGAGCTTAAGGTGGAGGTGGGACTGGACCAAGGATCAGCTTTGAGCCCCTTTATGCTTGCTGTAGTGATAACAGACTAACAGAGGAGGTGTGACAGGAATCCCTGTGGATCATCATGTTTGCAGATGATATTGTGATACATAATGAGAGCAAAAAGCAGATGGAGGAACATCTACAGGTGGAGGTTTGCTCTGGAAAGGAAAGGAATTAAAGTTTATAATTATTGTTATATACATTACTACATATGGAGTATCTGTGTGTAAATGAAAGGAACTCAAGTGGAATGCTTACAGGGAGGTGAGAAAGATCTTAGTGTCAACAGTCCAGAGAAAGAGGTGAAGAAGCTTGTGTCCGCAGGTCAGAATGGGGGGGAGGGGTTTCAAGTGTGACCAGAGTATCAGCAAGAAAGAACATAAATAAATTGAAGACTGTTATCTTTGAGTTCACCAACTTAGAATCTTTAGCTGTAAAGTACAAATAAACATTTGCTCGGTTCACCTTTTGGCATTTTGGCTGAAGCTCCGCCCACCCTCACAGCCTCACCCATTCTTACATGTACCCACAATTGCTACGTTTATTGGTTTGAACTGTGAAGCAAACTGAATAGAATAGGAGTGACTGACATGTCTGAAACGAAGCACTAAAATGATTGAAATCTGTGTTTTTATATGATACCTGTGGTACTTTACATGTTGCTACCGGTACCCATCTCTACCCCTGAAGGGAGCAGCCAAAAGACAAAGATAGTTATGCTGGGTTGCAATGCAGTCATCCATCATTTATCGCAGGAGTTACGTTGTAAAACATAATCCACCCAAAGACCGATCATCTTTTGATCTACTGTAACAATGTTTTCAGTTAATGACGATGGTAAACTTAAAAAAAAAAACTGTAGTTTCTAGGACTTAGTTTCTGCAGAGTGGAATTAGGTCGGTAGAAATTCAGGGGAATGGGTGGTGGGAGTGTTGATGTAGAGCAACCCCGCCCCTTTCCCCCTCCCTGTTGCTCAGAGAAGGGAACTTGTGGTCCGCCCAACGTATTTTCTACATTACAAATACGATCTTTTCAAACAGCTGCTATTAATTTACAATGATTTGAATAAAGAGATACACATTTTTTCCATACATGTCCCCCATCATCAAAACAATGCCACAGGAACATGTAAAAAAAAAAAAACACACCATTTTCCTCAGAGTGGGACCACAATGAAGTTTGCATTTCTGGGTTTTCCCTGTAGGGTGACATGCAGAAGTGCTAACATGTGTCTCAAGCCACTCTGACGGATTGTAATCAACACATCAGTAAACTGCATTAAAACTGCATCAGCTCCAGCATGAGGCTCCGTGTAACCCCTCTGTCAGCCAGCCAGCGTCGGCTGTGTTCAATAACGAGCACAGATGTGGATCTCAGAGGAGAAAAAAAAAAAAACATGTCTGTGCTCAGGAGAGTGTGATAGAAAAGCTGCGTCCTGTTCACACACGTTTTTAAAACACACCCACATCCATTACCCTGCTCCCGCCCCTCCCCCCTCACTCTCGTGTGTGTCGGAGTGAGAAATTAAATTTTTCTGATGAGAAAGTTCTTTCCTGCCCCCCGTTCCTCTCCTCCCATTCTCTCCTCCCATCCATTCGTTAATTTATTTGCTTATTTATGAACTCTTAATTTATTCAGTGTGAGGGAAACAGTTGTGCAGTCAAGTGTTTTGACGTCCGCCGTCGTCACCCACCGACTGGCGCTCGCAGGAGGCCAAGGGAGACGAGGGAGGGCGATGCACGTCTGACGCTGGTGAAACCGCCGCCCATCAGGTTTGCAGGAGAAACAACGAAGCCCCACTTGGTCTCAAAGTCCCACTCCCATCATCTTTTGATCCATTTAAAAAGCGTTCCTTATTGTTTGGATGTTTTTAGAAACTATAGGTTTTTTTGCAGAGCAGCAGGAGTTCATTAGAAATTTACCTCTGAGTTGTGGGTGGTACCTTTGATGCGGAGTAAGCCCGCCCCCCTTCCCGTCAGCCAATTTTGGCTTCTCTTCTAGCTTACAACCCCAACCTAATGCTGTGTTCACAACGCGCGTTCAAGCAACCACGTCCAACAAAAACGTACGTGTAGCAGCGTTTCGGGCGTCACACGTTGCTACTCAAGTTCCTTCACCCTCACTATATAGTGCACTGTGTAGTGGTTTCGCCATTTTGTAGTGCTGTCCGAATCAACAATTCCCAAATCCAGTGCCCTAGAAATTTCCCAGAAGTCTCTGCGAAAAACCAGTGTGCATCAATGCTCACTAGACAATAAGTCATGAACATGGTGTCCAAGTTGCTTTCAAATTCCAGGGCACTAGATAGTCCAGCACAGTATAGTTTTTTAGTAGTCAGGGAGTACGGTTGGAAATTCAGACTCAGCCCAAGTCCCTCATATATTGTAATAGAGCCGTGACAGAAAAAGCCTGAGATGTTCATCCCTTTGACCTTTCACATCAACCCTTTTCCAACTATGAGTACATGCGCTAATATCGGGTTGCGACAGACCTGTCTGAACATAAAAATCCACGTTCAGCTGGTTTTTGAATGCACCACACACACCCTGGTGTGTTTGTAGCCTTAACCATTACAACAAAATGGTAGGCTGTGCAACTAAAATGGCGAGCAATATTGGAGCTATCCAGCCGTGGTTTTGAGCCAGATTCCAGTGGAGACAAGGAAAACATAGATCTAGCCGTTTGCAAGTGGAAGCATCAGAATGGAGCGGATCAAGCAGCTTGTGCCCTACCAGGCGTATTTTTTATGATCTTTTCAAAACAGTACTTTATCATCTGATCCTGATTCACAACAATTTCAATAAAGAGATACTCCGAAATGAAATTTTAAGCTTCCTTTTCCACAACATCCTGTTAGAAACACTAAAAATCGGATTTTCCTTAGAGTGGGTCTTTAATTGTTCCTTCTGAGGCTGAGTGCAGTGAGAACAGAAGGTGGAAGGAATGGTAACCACTTTTTCACAGATTTCTGAGATCCTTCTTACAATGTGTTCACCATCACAATGTGAGGAGGAGGAGGATGTGGGTTTACTAGCACTCGTAAGAATAAAGACCAGCAAAACACGGGGTTCGTCTTTTTGAATTAGCAAGTTTCTTAGTAAATAATAGATAAAACACAACAGGAGCTCCAAATTAAAATGTCAACGGAAGAATGGGAGCTTTGTCTCCAAGAGCAGTCTGTGTTTTTGTCAAGAAGAGCTTCTTTTTCCTCTGCACACATGTTAAAGACAACTGTGATGTCCGGAGGGAAGCCCTTAGGGAGGTGTTCGAGTTTCTAAACTTCTCTCTCTTTGAAATTTGACTCTTGTTTGTCACTAGACTCTGATGGGACACAACTGGAAACCTAAAACCACGAGAAAAATCTCAGCCACATGGTGGGTCTCACCAGCTCGAACAGCCTCTTTAGATTATGAAGCGTCGATCTATGCTGCATAGATCGTGTCTCACAAAACATGGAGCCAAATGACAGAGATGCTCAAAAGTCTGGAGTTCAACGACCCACTTACATGAAACGTTGACTTTAACAATACAGGACACATGTGAAGAAAATTAAGCTTAAAATTCCATTTCTGATTCCATTCCATTTATTCAAATTGTTGTGAATGCGGAGAAGATGAAAAATGCTGTTTAAAAGGTCGTCTGTGTTACGATAAAAATATACTGGGTGGGCCACAAGCTTATATTCCTCGCCTGAGCTGTGCGCCCCGGATATCTCGCCATGTTTGTCGCTCCGGTATTGTTAGTTTGGGGTGGGAGGGGCTGTGAGCTAACGGGAGAGAGTGTAAACAGAGAGCTCTCAGTTATGGGTGATGCGAAGGGGGCGTGGTTGCTCTCTGCCAATGGTCACAGTTTCTAATGAACTCCTCCCGCTCTGCTGAAACTATGTTCTAGAAAAAGACACAAGATTTTTGACAGATTTTGGCTAAAAACGGCATCATCATAACTAAAAACCCAAAGGGAACACTTTTACTGTAGAAAAAAAGATGATCGGAGTGGGACTTTAACTGTAAGTTGGACTTCATTGTACATTTTGATTTGATTTGAAATGGTTTATTTCAAGCAATTAAGTAGAAATAATACACAAAGGCAATATAATCATCAGTTATACATTCATACAGTAACTAAACAAACTTAGGACAATTAGACATATTAATAAATATTGCTTGAAAGGGAGTGGAAGGAAGCGAACTTATATAATCCCCACCCCGTTATACTGTAACCATTTTATTACATGATTTATCAATATCCAGTTCCAAGCTTTTATCAGACAGAATTAAGAATCATAAAGTATCAATAAAGCACATGACAAAGATGAATTACTTAATTATCATGTAAAAAGATAAGTATTTTAGAAATCAACATGGCAAATACAGATCAGTTATCTAAAATATATGCAGATTATGTTACTCATAAAAGTCATTCATATGATGAAAACATAATACTATATCAGTAAAATAGAAACACTGTTTCAGGAATTTTCATAGCAAAATTCATCAAGTATCAAATTTATAAAATAAAATTAAAGTTTTTTTCTAATAAATGTCATATCAATTGTTATCTACAATAATTGTCAGGTCTGTGTTTCTCCATTCCAGCCAACGTATTTGTCCCCCAGGCCGGACTTTGGACATGCAGCTTCTCTCGAAATAGCCACAGAAGTTTGTCTCCAACCTTTTTTTTTTGTAGTTTACATGAGTCGGGGAGTCAAAAACATTTCTTTTCTGGCTCCAAGGGCAGGAAACCAATAACATCCTGAAGCTTCATTTCTTCAACAATTTAAAGCAAAAACGTTTAAAACCCCTTGCTGTCCCGTGAACAAAGCCTCTTAAATATTTTGGACGCATTTTGAACGTCTGTCATAAAGTTTGCCCCTTACAATGAGATTTCCCGCATTCCACCATTACATCTAAGAAGCTCATAGAGTTATGTTACTAGGGATTGCGTGTGATTTTCACACCTGTTTCTTGCAGTTACACCACAAAGTGTTTCTTTATTCTTCACACTACAGTGCATTCTATAAAACACAGCTTTAAGAATTGTCTGTTTGCTTTCAACAGTGCAGTTAATGGCTGCAGAAAAGTTCTCAACTATTTTTAAAAGCTGTGACTTTCCACCAAACTGCAATCAGTTACATTCCCATACAGTATGTTGTTTAATCTGCTGTTTTAGTTATTATCACAGCAGTGAAGCTCAATCATGATTCGTTTCAGGGTCATCATTTTTCTCCACGGGGGACGGGGTTAGCTGCTGCTCTGAAGCTGAGAAACGTTTGATGAAGAGCTTGTTTTGCTGCATTAAATCTTTCAGAGACCTTGTTAATTTTTTTTTTCTCCAAATGACATTTGCAGAACGCTTTCTGACTGATGATTTGACATTATTCCAGGCAGCATGTCGACAATCCCAATCAATTACTTGACTCGTGATTTTTTTTTTTTTTTTAGACACTCTTCTACTTGTGTCTTTGTAATCATCAGATATTAGGAAAAAGTTCAATTTCGTTTGTTAACCAGATTTAAGCATTTCGATACAATTACAATATCTTTGTCTAATTGTATGGAAGGGTGTACCTCTGAAAATTCCATATGCAAATATACAATTATATATCTACCCCATATATGCATATATAAATATAAATTATATGTATAATTGTATATCTTTTTACATTTTCTATTTTATATACATACATACACATATATATATATATACACACTCATATACACACATGCTCATATATGTATATATATATATATATATATATATACATATCTATATATAGATATATATATACGTATATTACGTATACACACACATACTGATACATATATATTATATATATAATTGCAAATCTACTTACCTTTTATATACATATATGTATATGTATATATATGTATATATTATATATATATACACAATTATACAATTGTGGCGGCAGTGGCTCAGGCGGTTGAACAGGTCGACCAATGGTCGAAGGGTCGGTGGTTCGATTCCCGCTCCCCCCAGCCAACTGTCGTCGTGTCCTTGGGCAAGACACTTCACCCTCCTTGCCCCCTGTGCGCTTCCACTGGTGTGTGAACGTGTATGAATGATCCTGGTGAAGGTCAAAGGGGGCCTAGACGCAAACTGGCGGCCACGCCTCTGTCAGTCTGCCCCAGACAGTAGCTACCATCACCAAGTATAAATGAGGAGTGAATGACTAATGGACATACTGTAAGCGCTTTGAGCGTTTGGAAAAGCGCAGATAAATCCAATCCATTATTATTAATTATATATATGTATACATATATGGGCCAAATGCATTGGTTAGTAATATATATATCTATATATATATATATACATACATACATACATAAGAATACATATGCACTTTAGGTGTGTTTGGCGTTATGGCTCAAAATATATTAATCAAATCTTTGCAGTGTTGTTGGTACTTTCTAAATACTTTGTTTCGGTGACCCAGCTTTTTGGTCTTATCGCTTTGCTTTCTTCACCCTAGATTGTTCCCGCCATCAGCTAACCCTCCAAGCCGCAGGGCTTTAACTCAGTCAGTCAGTTATTTAGGGAGTTCATCAGGCTGTCAGTGTGGGCAGAGAAAACACAACGAGACACAGACGGGTTGACCTTCTTTTTTGGCAAGGCCGGAGACCCTCGGCGCAACGCATGCCGCCTCATTAGCAGGTTAACTGCCATGCGTGGGCGCTCCATGCCCAAGTGTCAAAAACGAAAAGTGGATAGGCGGAGCTTCAAGTGAGTGACAGCATCGTGGGCGGCGTCATTGTGGCAGGACATCCCTCTTGGGGAGGGTGATACCATGGGTTCAAGCATGCGTGTCTTTGAGAAATTGAGTGGGTGGGGTTAATGCAACAGTTGTGGAGATTACAAGGCTGTTGGCGAAACACGCCCGTGGGTGGACAGGCTGCTTGTCAAGCACGCTGTTTCCGTTTAGCTTGGACAAGCAGAGCACCAGAAATGACCAAGAGGGGCGACCTCACCACGACACGCGTGGGCTGAGGTCACTTTCGTACAGACAAAAGAGATCCGTTTAGCTAAAATTTGAGTCTGTCACACAGCTCTGTCTGGATTCATCAATCAGAGTTTAGAAATACAACTATCGTTATTTGAATAGATAAATGTCTTTAGTAACAGACAGATTTCAAATATATTCAAACATATGTGTTCGTTCATCCAAACTGACGAGTTTCCACCTTGTCCTTCATGAGATGAAGTCCTGTTTCTCTTGGTCTAAAAGCAAAAGCAGCTCAAGAAATGATCGCTGCAATGCTTGTTCAGAGTTGACATGTCCCTAACATTGTTTACTGAAAGTGCATTAAGTTTAAGTTGGTAAAGTTGCTCTTAGTGTTGTGTTTCTTCAGCATGTCTTACTAAAACTCTCTACTTTCATTACTCCATGTCTTCACTTCATAAAGCTGCAGGTGGCTGCCTAATGGTTCTTTTGTTCCAGCCGCTCCAATTACGGAACCACATGGGAAAATTTGGATGATAAAATACTTCCCTTCACATTAAAGTCAAAGTGCCCTTGAGCACAGCAGTTAACCTAATATTGGGTAGTGCGGCCTGCTGCGGTGACATCATCTGGGCTGGAGGAGTTCGGATCCTCCGAGTTGAGTGGGGGGTTTTTTTCAGGTCATTGCAAGACTTTAAATGAGTTTTAAAGGGCAGAAAAATCTGGATTAAAGATTATTGACAGCAGCCCACCTGTGCTTATTGGCATTATTGATGGGATAACAAGGAACATGAACTAATTGCAGCTCGCAAGTAAAAGACAGATGGAGAGAGCCGGCGAGTTATATATCATCTGCATAAGCACACACACACACACACACGAGTGTAAGCCCCCTCCATAGGTTGGTCCAGACTGGAGCTGTCCCCCAAGTGGTGATTGACGGCTTGGCCAAAATGAACTGCAGAGCATTTGTGTGTGTGGCTCAAGGGGAAGGCTGCCAGAGTCAGGTATTGATCCTGAGAGCCCCTCAAGGCAGCTAATCAGATGAGGCGGATGCTGAGGGGACATGACTTTCTCAAGTTTCTTTAAGACACACACACATATTCGGTCTGTTGTTCACTTCGCTGTTGCATGTGTTTGTGTGTCCGCCCGCATGTCTCACAAACTGTCCGCCCTGGCCATCCATCAGCCCTAGAGACTGGCGGCTTATCCCCAGCGGATCCAGCTCCACAGATGGACTTCTGTCTGCCGCTGGAGCCCAGAGGGAGAGGCCATGGTGGGGCAAGGCCTCTCCAAGGGGCTGGACAGACTCCCTCTGCTTTGGTGATGACAGCGGGAAGGATAAATGGTGGAACTTTAATGATTTTTGGCCTCAAACTGAGGACTTTTGGGCATTTTTCCTTTTTGTGTGTTTACCAAGTCTATGAGGAGCTTCCAACATATCTTGAAAGTCAAATCTGTTGGAAAGAGTTCCTAGTTTCTGATTTTAAAGTGACTGCAATGGTAAAACAATTTGGATAACAAATTTCTCTTAGAAGTGGTCATTAGGGGGAAAGTAATGCAAGACTCTGAGCCTGTGATGGACAAGTATGTGACCCACAAAGAAGATTTAGTCCAAAGCGTTAGGAAATTAATTAAACTGAGTTTGCTAAACCAGAAAGAAGTTAAAAGGTTTGGCAAACCTGTTTCAGTTTTGCATATTTTTGTCACTGAGTAACACGTCTCTACAAGGAAGTAGATGCTTCTGCTCCAATGTCCCAATTTCAGACAATTCCCGTTTTAGACCTGGAAGTCAAAAGGTAAAAAAAAGGCTAATTTGACTTTGAGTTGGCACCACGTCAAAGGGGCGTATGACACACGGGAAGAGATGGAAGGATCAGCTGAGTGACAGTAACCCCGGATTGGCACTGGTCTATCTGCAGTGCACTATCATCTGTCTCACAACTGTCAGTTCGTTTACAAGGTCTCCGGTCTGTAGCCCCTCCTCCTGGCTCCCGGAGAAACTGCTACGTTTTATTATTACGTTTTTGGTAACCCTTTATAGCCGAAGATATCGCCAGTGGCACCTAAATAACGTACACTCCTTGAACCACCGATGCTCTTTGACCGTTAACACAATTAACAATTCCAATGGATTGTGATGTTGAGAAAAGTGGTTATGCGCTGATATATATAAGTATTTACTAACAAACTGTTTACTAACGCAAAGTTTTGCATATTGGCACAAAACTGTTTTTTCTCTGCATCCGAATAATTTAACTTTTGTTGCTTGTTTCTCAGCTTCAGAAACCATTGGAATTGTGTTAATTGCGGTTGAGGAATTACAGTAGCTCAAAGAATGTCAAAGACTGGAGCTAATGCTCCAGTGTTAAAGAGTTAAGCTGATCATAGACATTAGAAACATTAGAAAACTCTCAAATGCAGTCACTGTTAGCATTGCAACAACCAATCTAAGCAGCCATTTTTTAATAACATATACTTTTTATCTTTCAAACTTTTCAGATGCAGCAGCGTCGTAGGGATATTTGCAGTGAGCACTGATGCCGGGGATGCTCCACTTCACTTTACAGCCTACTTTCAATTGCCTGTTAGTTCTGCACCAGGACTTGGAAGTTTCAACCGTGTGTCCATTTTTTTTTTTTTTTAGAAAAGCTGGAATGGCTGCCACTTTTGCAGGTGATTGCCAAAATACTTTAACCCTTCAACACCGTTAGTTACGGCAACTGAAACAGCTTAGGTATTTACTTGTAAGGTTTACAGGACAAAACCTTGATGGAAGTTTGATGCTGCAGTCACATATCCCAAAAACGCCACCTGCACTGCGACCTACATGCAGGTTTTTCAGTAAATTCAGCTGGTCGTGTAGAGGTTTTCAGAAAAAGTGAAAACCTTGTGGCGACATGGGTTAGTGGCACATTTCGAGGTCGCGCTGTGGGAGTCCAGTGACGGGCTACCAGAAGGCTGGCAACCAGTGGCACTTGATCTGTCTAGGTCTGTCTAGAGACATTTATACATCCTCCAATCAGAGCTGCTGCCACCGCCCAGCGGCCACCCAACTGTCGCCAGATTAATAATATAATAATGTATCCTCCCCGCCTGCCTGACCGCCTACATTCATGACCATGCCACTGATTTTCAATAAAAACGTCTGAAATCTCGAAGACTCTGCCGATGCCTCCCCATCACGCGTTGGCAGTTGAATTTGTGACTGTAGCCTTATCTGTAACTCTGGTGTATAAACATCAGAAAGTGGAATAAGAAACTAAAATCATTTGGACTTTTTTTTACATCCAGGTATAACTGTGCCAAACGCAAATAAACCCACATCTTCAGCTGCATAAAGGACTATTTTGACATCAGAGGAACAAATTTAGCTCATGGCTCACTTTAGAGTCAAAGCTATGGAATAAAAAAGGAAAGGATTTACAATGATCTCCTGAGAAAAAAAGCAAATTGCATCCATTTAGAAGAGACTACCCAGTGTGTTGCAGTATATTAGAGTGCAGACCAACAATGCAGCACAATCACTATTCCTCCATCTGTCGCCGGGGATAATCAATGACTATACAGTGGCAGCGAATAGACTGCTGATTCCATATGGCTGCCAAAGAATAGACAATCATTGACTAATCAGAACCTGATAGAAGCCACATAGGACCGAGCCCAGCTGCTGTGCCTCCAGATCTGAACTGTAATCACATTAGATATTATTGATCCGCTAAACTGAGGGGTTACTGGTTGTGTTTTTTTTTTATTCCAATAGTTAGAGCGCCTGTAATTTCCAAAGTCACAGGTGTGTAATTGCAAACTTGAACTGCACCGGCGACCCTTAGGATTACGCAAATCAATCCATAGTTTCATCTAGGAAATGAGATCCCCCCCCCCCCCCCCCAAAAAAAAAAACACATCCGCGTGAAGAAGGGTAATTAGAAGAAGTTTTCGCGCAAAGACACACTCAGATATTCCAGTGGTGCGCTTCAGGCTGCTGCAAAACGTCCGCACTGCACTGCAGAGATATTGATGTCTTAATACAATAAAAAGCAAAATAAACATTATTATCCTGATCGTTATAATTATCTTCAGCCCAGAGGCTCCAGCTGAATAATTCATAGGGTGCTTAATTAAATGGGTAGACGAGTCTGCCTGCGCAGATACGCCTGTTTGTGTCTACTGTCGTCTCTCGGACAGTAACATTAAATGAGCGTAAATATTCAATCATCCTCCGGGGGGGGACGAGTTGATGCTTTGACAGCCCAGTTTGCCCTTCACTATAGAGTAAGGCAGCTGTTTAACGTTGCAGAACTAAAGGAAGATGGGATTTTTTTTATACAGGCTTCTTAAAGATATATATACCAGCTGGCGAAATGGGCAACTCGCCGCCGCTCTCCACTGAACAGCTCCTGCGGCCTCCACGCCGAGCCGAGACGAGCTCATCACATCTGAAGATGTCTTTTGTGGAGTCAAGGCTGAGGTTGGTGATTGATGGCTCTGCTTACAGAGATTCCTTTCATTTAGTGATTATTGTATCAACCGCAGAATTAAAGCGCCTTCGCCGCCTCTGACACTGATAGTACTTATGGAGAGCGTGGATGGATTTACGGCGCCGTTACACACGTTCAAGGATACAACCATGCGTTCAAAAAGGGCTCCTTAACCGTCTTAGGCCATGGGGCTATGGCTTTCAGAGGTACGTCTTTCAATGAAAGATGGTGTTCAAAGGAGCTGCATAGTGGTGTAGTGGTTAGCACCCTCACCTCAGCACAAGAAGGCTCTAGTTCAAACCCCAGTTGGGTTCTTCCACAGACATGCGTGGGTTTTCTCCGGCTTCCTTCCACAGTCCAGAAACATGTTAAGTGTGCGGTGGTTCATTGGTGTCTCTAAATTGTCCCTTAGGTGTGAATTTGACTGTGTCCGATTGTCTTTGTGTTATCCTGCTATAGACAGACAAACATTTCACTGTCTACACCGATTTCGTTCATCAGTTATCAGTGGGTTGATTCCCAATCAAGTGGCAAGAGTGGGCAAACTTTTTGAGCTGTAGGCCACTACAGGTGCTAAAATGTAACAGATGGGCCAAACCAAGTGCAGATGTGTGGAGTAATGGAGTGTTTCGGAAACCTACCTCATAAAGGAAAGAAACAACACAGAATGTGGACAAAAACATGCTCTAATTTGGGTTGAAAATTGATAATATATATATTTTAAAACAGAACATTTTGGAATTTTTATTCCAAAAGCGGTTTTCTTTTCGTTTTCATTTTAGTGCCAATCAGACCTATAGGTTAATGTCCCTCAGGGAAAAATGCAAAATTAGAGAAAAACTTTGTTCGTGTTGTATTGAAATAATTGAAAAATTGCCTGTCCGACTCGGAAAACACAAGAACGCCAGAAAAACAACAAATCTTCCAATGACATTTGAATTCAGAGCATCTTTGTACGCCTAAGCAAAGGTAAATTTATTTGTAGAGCGCCATCTTTGGGAAGGTAGTAGTTAGTGTAGTTTGCCCTCCCCCAGTCTAGAGGATGGATGAGTGGGTGGGTAAAACTGACGTAAAAAAGTTTGTCTCTGTTTTTTCAACAGAAAAACACAGATTCTTACATTTAGATTATGTTTGAATTCCCTCAATACTCCCTTACACCTATAAGACTATATAGTGCAGGACTATATCCACAATCTGGAAAATTTGGATGATTTATAAAAAATACATTTAAATCCCTACACAATACAATGCATCGTGGTCCATATTCCCCAATCTAGCGAGCATCAATACACACCGAGGCTTCAGGAGTCTGCTGGGAAATTTCTAGGAAACGTAGATTTGTGCACCCTGAAAAAAATGGTGACAGTGGTCGCTCCCTACATCTTGGTTCATCTTTCGTGTTCTTGCTGTTTCGTAGATTTCAGCGGAATTTTGTATGTTTAAACGTGTTGTTTGTATGTTTAAACGTGTTGTTTGTATGTTTAAATGTGTTGTTTGTATGTTTAAATGTGTTGTTTGTATGTTTAAATGTGCTGTTTTTTAAACAGCAACTTGCTTCTTGATTGGCTGTAGACCATTGTAAATGAATTGCCTCTGTGTCTTGTCCTGTGTAGAGAATGTGTTCAGTTTGATACATTTACATAAACGTTTGTCTCTTCCTTTTATGATAAAAGATCTTTTTTTTCTTCTATAATCCTGGACTTGCATTTTTTTCTATGAAGGTTTGAACTTTAAGAGTTTAACTAAGAGGGATAAGTGTTACAAACGCTCATGTCTGTTTAAGAAAAGTGTAGGAAATGTGTAGTGAAGAGTTTTACCGTATTAAAACAACTGTAATCATACTTCACAGATTTCGTAACCCCTGCGATAAACGACGGAACATCGTGGTACACTAGTGAGTAATGGAAGAAATCAGACACAACCGGCTGCTGAAACCAGGGATGCCGGCAGTGACCTCAAGGCTTCTTGGAAAGCCAAAAAACGCGTCAAGACCACTTTCTTGCTTCCTACAGTTACAGTTTCACTGCTTAGTCCTTCTTTGTTGGTGAAAATGGAGCCAAAGGAGGAATCGAGACTCGTGTTTACAGGTTTATGAATGAAAGGTTTAAATAGAAAAGATTCTTCATGTAATCTGCTGGTGTAAATGGTCAAAGCACAGTAGTGTGTGCATCTGTGCCAGCAGATACAGTTAGCACACGTTGGCATACATAAACACATACATATTGCCAAAACAACAAAATATAAATTGAGAGACTTGCTGCCAAGCATATGGAGCAGTTTTTTATGTGCAAACACACCCAGACGGGACATATGCAATGTAAAGCAAAGCGTGAATCTTGAAGTCTTTTACACCAGAGCTTTAGCTCCAGTGTTGCCACTTTTTCAACTACCACAACTCCTCAGCTGTTTACACAATGAACATAATTCCAGCAGATTCTGAAGCTGAGAAATGAAGCTTTGAGCTGATATGTGACACTTTACAGAAGTGAATTCTTCTTGCAATATGCTAAATCAGTCACAGAGGAAAGCAGTTTTGAGCCGTTAGGCAACACTTTATGTTAGCAATGTGATGCATATCGGTGCAAAAGCGATATGAAAAACTGCTTTTCTCCACGTCAGAATCAACTGGTTCACGGTGTGAATGGCTCAAGCATTACAGTATGTGTCATATAGGTGTTGCTGGCGATTTCCCCGGTGTTAAGCTATGTTCACGTTGCCCACCGCAATGCGTGTTCAAGCAACTATTGTCAAAAAAAATCCATGTAAACACACATGTGCGTTTTGGACTACCGCTGTTAAAACTCTCACATTCGCGCAGCGCTAAGCCAGTTTCTAAAACCCTTTTCGGGCTCTAAGCATGAAACGGGCATCCACTAAACGCGTGTAAATAGTTTAACCAGTTGAACTTGGAATGACCAATCAGGTACTCAGATTTGGTAGTGACGTATGGATAGTGTCCTTTTTAGTTCACGAAAGGGCCTGTAATGTCAGCTATCTTCCCCCTCCCCTCTCTGCTTGGCCACTGATTCTTCCCAGCTGCGTCCACTCATGTCATCAACCTGCCAGACCTACTTAAGGAGCGCCAGGACCAGAATTCAACGCTAGTTCGTTGCCCCTGATGGTGCTAGTCTGGTCTCTTTTAAGTTTTCTTGTCACGTATCTTTACCCTCGTCTAAACCATAGTTTTTCTATGTCCAGGACCTACATATCCCACGAGTGGACGCCAGCATCAGTTTCAGCCCAAGCGGAGTCTATCCCCGGAGTACCTACCTCCTCTCAACGCTCCATACACCAGAGCTCAAGCCACAGGCGAACCTCCAGCCACGTCAAGATCCACCCTCTCATCTGGAGTTGCCGTTCCTGACATTCCCCGCCACAACAGGACAAAGTCATCCGCTGGAAAAATTTAAACTATTATTTACCTTCACTCACCTCCTGTCTTCCTTCCGGGTTTTCAGCGTCTGGGTCTGTCTAACTTTGACAAGTCATGACAGGGCCAATTGTTTGAAAATTGAGGAGAAAGAATAGCGCTATGTGCACGGAACCAGGTCTTTCAAGGCCATGTCACACAGCCAGTATGTATATTTTGCACATTTTCCATGTTTTGTGATTCATTCATGATATACGTTATGCATTGTCATTTGTTGATGTGCGCAGATGTCTGTCGAGAGTTTCAGCCAATGAGTCTTTACGTGAATTCGGTTTTTAACGGTTTTAACATTTTTGGTCTGTTGAGAATTATGCCGTTTTTTTACGTAGTTTATATCCAATTGTTAAATAAATCACACGCAATTGTGCGTGATTTTTGTGAGATGCATGAGCAAATTTGCAGCTTTCCACCACCAATGTATAACTTTTACTTCGTGTATATGACGCACACATAACATTAAAATTATGTAAATGACGCACAGATTTTTTGGCTTTTACGTTGATTTACATGTTCTTTCCGTTGTTTATTTGTACTTCATCTGTGGTTTTAGCATGGTTCATTCGTGATACATCTATGAAAATTTCACATAAAGACCACAACCTTTCTATCTTTTACCACACACACTTATGAGAAACTTTCATCTGTCCAATATCCGCAAATTGTACGTAGTGGCTGTTTGACACGGCCTTATTAAAATAGAGCCGTGAAAGCACGATTGAACACGATTCGTGATATTTTCACCATGTCAACATTTCGCACCAATCCGCTTTCAACTGTTAGTGCATGCACTAATATTAAGTAGCAACAGTCCAGTCTGAACACTATATTCTGCTTTTAGTGTGTATTTGAACATGCATCCCATGCCTGATGTGTACGAAGCATCGAAGGCTTAAAGTGTACTTTTTAATCACTATACTGCCACCCAATGAGCGACTTGACACCACTTTTCTTCTAAACCCTCCCCAAGTTCCAAATCTGCCCTCTGTGGCTTCTTGTAAAACTTGAGTAGCAATTACCAGACAATATTCAAATGTATGTAAACAGCAGTTCAAAAGACAGAGTAAGACATTACATAACTTGGCCGCCGCAGCACACAACAACAACGCACATGTTAATTGATCCCTCTGCAGAGTCTGCAGCCTGACAAACTCAAACAGCATCTGACAGTCAATGACGGTCCTTCAAGCAAGCCGGCTCAGAGATGAAAAGAGGGAGCAACAGAGCATACAGTGCGTGGGACAAGAATAATAAACATGCAGATCTACTGTATCCAGCCCACAGCCTCTAACAATGTGTCAGATGTATGTTGACAAGATCGCTTTACCTTAGATTCTATACTGTGTAATACAGAGGAGTTAAGCCTTGCTTTGCAGGTGTAATTATTTGAAACCAATCATGTTGTTATTACATAAAACTTTTACACTCACAATTTCCATGTTTCTCATTATCTTTATCTATTTCGTAGTATTAATCTCCACTGACCTTTCTGCAGACCTGTCTAGTCAGCAATGAGAAAAATTTAATTTGCTCTCAACTAAGAAAGAAAAGGTAGTGGTTTTGAATTTGAAGTGTAGCTCGGTCACATCAGGTTGAAGTGTACCTTTCCAGAATTGTAAATATTAGACGTGTAGGAAAATACATCGATTCTGCGAAATGTCTCGATAGTTTATTTGCCGATATTTGTATCGATTCAAAATGCTGTCAGGATGATATTTTTTTCATTTTTTATGAGCGTCCTTCAACATCTGACTCTTGTTTTTCACAAAAACCTCCAACAGCTAGTTGGCAACACACTACACTGAGCGTCTTTGAGCAGCTCTACACCACACAAAATAACAACAAGATCTCAGCGAGAAGCAGCTTGTCTTGTTGTCATGAGACAAGCACTACTTAGTTTTTACTTGGGATGGGTACTGAACCGACACTGTGCCATGTTGCTGCCAGTATCATATAAAAACGCAGATTGCGGTGCTTTGTTCATACTTTTAGAACCTTATTGATTAAGGCACAATCATTCTATATATTTTTTATACATAAAAATATTTTGTTAGATATTTGTTAACTATTTTGACAATGTTGACTATTCCCTTTAAGAACAAGTATATTTTAAGTTACAAAAATAAAAGTACTATGAATTTGCTCGGGTAAAAGCAACTTGTATGTATGAAATACAGTTGCAGTGGTTAACATTGTATCAATTAAATAAAATGAATGTTATTTTTATTACAGTGAAAGGCGTATTAATATTTAGGTAGATTTTTTTCAGTCACACCCAAAAAAAAAAAAGAAAATGTGTTCCGGTACAATGTCGCGATAATCATTGTATCGCTGGACGAGTATCGGGATGTGTATCTTATCGACATACTCTTATAATTATGTTTAAGAAATGATTAAAGAATCTAAGAGTAAATGATAGCATGCCGTGAAGGACTCAACAAGCTAGGATGCTAAAGTAGTCGTTTTAGGAAAAGTAATCACACTTTCCCGAAAAAAATAGCTTAATCATGTTGATTTAAGAATTTTACGAAAGTAATAAACCCTTCACACAGAGCGTGATAATGTTGATGTTAAAAGAAATCACAATTTACGTCATATCAAATGGCCTGCTAATTCTAATATGAAAGATAATGTATATCAAATTCAACTTTGGCACCAAAAGCTAACATGCTAGCACTATAACAGGAAAAACCTCAATGCTAATTGCCAGTATTTAAAAAAAAAGTATAATATTGAATTATAATATACTAGCATGCTACTAACAAAAATGAGCCTAAATTATATAAAGGAAGCTTGAAAACATTAAGTTTAGAACAAAAATAAATGATCAGCTCTAATATTCTGATGTTCATTTCCAAAGAAAGCAACATGGATTCCAAATTAAATGTTAGCATGCTAACATTGACGGCGTAAATTGGAAAACGAATGCTATTAGCATGCTAACTGTAAATGGAGGCCGTGTGCAATTAAATTTAGGCATTCTTGTATTATTTTTCCAGCTAAATAAAGTGCAGCAGATATAAATGTCCTTTGCTTTGTGCTTCACAACCTCCTTTCCTCCCCCATTCCCTTCGGGGAGAGATGACTTATCGTTGGCTTTTTCTTCCTACTCCTTCATTTTCATATCCATTGTTTCACTTCCCAATCCAGAAACCCAAACGCTGATTAGTCAGTTAATTCAAAGTCAGCCCCCATATTTTTAGACTAAAGACGTCACTGTTCAGTTACCAGTTTTGAGCCATAAAAGTCGATTCAAAATACTTTAAATATGCCCTGTAAAACAGGCCCCTCCAAAATATGTCTAAAAATCTTGCCCCCACTGGGACATTTTATTTACATAATCAAAAAAATTAACCAAGAATTTTTTTCTTTCTTTAATAAAATTCCAGTGACGGATGCTCATTCAAGCTACAATTATTTTCCAATTGAAAAACTTTAAGATTATTTCCTTGCAAGACAGACAATAAGTCAAATATTCTTGAAACAAAATGTCTTTTTACTTCCTAAAGAGTCAGTTTTTCCTGTGTAAATATTCAAAATCCCAATTTATTGTCTGTACATAAGACTATAAAGACAGAAATAAGGAAGGCAAAGGTCAAAAACAAAAATGATAAAAGCACAGTCAGACAAAGGAAAATAGCAATTTGTAGCACAACAAACAATCAAATAAATTAGTTTATAGATAAGCTATAATGATACAAACCAGTTATATTAATATTTGTTGCATTTATTGTGAATTTACAGTACCTTTCTTGAAATCCTACTTTTTTATCATTAAAAATATTTCTGAAAGCCTTTTTTTCCATTCGAGGCCAAAAACAGTTACTGAAATATCTATAGTTCAGCCACACAGAGGCTGATTTAACTACAGATAAATAAAAACACTGAAAGTTTACCCAAAGGAAAGCACATGTACTATTTTAACCCTCCTTCCAACACTTTGATGCTGATCCACACAAATCTTTGCAAAACACGTACACAAAATGCACATAAATACATATGTGTATGTATTTGGAATGTTTGCTAGTATGCCAATGTTCACCTAATTTACCAGCACAACAGACGCACACACACATCACACACATACATATCGATACACACGTGTGTATTATCAAATGTATACACATATATCCATACATCTATTAATGTGTGTATGTATTGTGCTTGCAAAGTAGGTGAGCACTGGCACACAAGCAAATGTACCAAATCCCATGAGACCACCACAGGCACACACATACATGTGCATGCACAAAAAGTGTGAGGAGCATCGACTTGTTCAGTGCAGCTGTGTTGCCTCTACTGAGTGTCTGGTGATTAGGTTTGCAGTTTCAACCTTGGGGCAACTGAAGGCAAGGAACATAACAGAGTGTGTTTGTGTGTGCTGCCCGAGGCCAGAAGCATTATTGTATCAGGGCTAGGTGTATTGTTTCAACCCTGAAGTGATTCTGTACACAGCAATAGGCTGACCCCTAAGTGAATGCTCTTAAAATGTTTTTTACGGCCAAAGCTTCGGCCAACGTTCTTCAATTCACTTAGAGAAAGTCTGTCATTTTGAGGGCGATTTCACCATCAAAGTGCGTAGAACATCTCATTTCTCTCTCTGTTATTCATTTTGTTACTAATATCCACGGCCACAAAGAAAACTACTGCACTTTGATTTGAACGACAATGAAGTTTGCTTCATTTCACAGAGATTCCAATCAGACGGGCGCTAAAAAACACCAACAAACCAAAGGAAGCTTCAGTACACCCCCCCCCCCCCCCCCCCGATCAGCTATGTTTAGTTAAAGAAATCGGTTTTCTTTTGGTTTTCTCAACATAACTCATTCATTTCTGAACATCTTGGTCATCATAACACCAGAGGAGACAAAACATTTAAAGGAGATGGGGAACAGTGCTTCAGCTCATTGAACACATCATACAGAGCAAAGATGTATAGATTTCTTAGGATTATGTTGAGAAAACCACTAGTACAATAATCTATAGAACTAAATCCTAGTAATTACTCTATAATGACCTGAGGGATAAAGATAGAAAAATTAATGAGTCTAAAATGTTTTGAGCATTGTGCGCAGTCGCCATATGGTTTGGCACTTAAAGGCACTGGATAATGGGTTTTATGGCCTAGATGGTACATATGGCCAGTACAGTTAAATTGTAATAATATAGCTTTATTTACAATAAATCATAAAGTCTACAGAAAAAGGCTGTTTATGGTGGGTGGGGGAAAAAAAGAAAACAAATGTTTTACCTTTTTGAGGTAGATTCTGGTTCAGCTACTACAATGGAGTATTAGAGTCACCACAAAAGTAAAAAATAAATGATTAGGAGGAAAAAAAGAAGAAAAGAAAAAAATGATAAGGAAAAAGTCACAAATTATACGAGAATAAAGATTAAAGGAAAAAATACAGCTGATGTTCACCAAGGAACATGTACAGTATATCCTTGTTGCCACTGAGCGGTACGGTCCGGTCTGGTCCAGTTTAGAATGGTCCAGGAAGGCGTTCTACTCAAAGTGAGACTGCCATGGCTCATACGGGGAGTAGACTGATTGTGTAGCTTTGCATCGCAGTAGTGCTGGTACAGCAAAGGGGAAGCTATTAACAACAACAATGGAGGTTTTCCAGTATCTTTTTTTTTCTCATTTGGCTTTTGGTATTCGGTATATACAAAATATCTAATGTTGTTTAAAGGAAGATTGCAGAATAAAGGCAAAAAAAAGGTTATGAAAGCTGTTTGGTAATGTTGGTGCTGGTTTGGCGCCGTCTATTGTTGTAATGACCTTCTGCCAATCAATGGGTTTCATCGTGTGACGACAGTAGCTAACCTGTACGTTCCATTTTGATATGAACCTACGGGGGCCCAGAAATGGTATGGTTCAGTCCGGCGTAATGGGTATATTTTATAATAGAAATGCTTGAAATACCGGACCGGACCTTACAGTACAGCTCAGAATCAGAATGGAGAATCTCACATTATTGTAAATGGACTGTAATAAATTATTAACAATCTGGTTTCAAAAGTGTTTTATCTTCCATTTAATTTTTGATTAAAGATTGATTTTGATCCTTACAGATTTTATTTCATATTTGATAACTACATTTAGATTTTTAATAGTTTGTTGTAGAACTGAGTTACTGGGTGTGTGTGGGGATGTGGTCTGTTTGACTACTTTCTCACAGGCCCGGGTTTACCGATTTCAGATCTGATCAGTGGATGACCACTGAGCTGAAAAACTAACTTCATATCAGCTCAATTTAAATCAATGGGTCACATGACCACACCTTTCATCTCTTTGCAGTCATCGATTGAAACTAGTTTATTTCCTGAGGGTGTTAGTGGGTTTAACAGCAGTAAGTGGTGCATGCCAGCGATGCACTAATTGAGGACATCCATCGTCTTTTGCTCCTAAAGTAAACACGTCAAAGTTGTAGCGCTGCCATTTTAAGTATGTGTAGAAATCAATGGTTTTCATGTGGAAGCATTAAACAAGACTGTTCACCAAATGTTGAGAACCATAGCAAGTTAGAACATGACTTGTCTCATGGGTGAATGGTTACAAAGACACAGATTTGAGTCCAGCTGATGGACGCTACACCAAAACATCAAGATGGAAATAGAACACTTCCCAATAACAGCATTGTTATATCAAAAATGACGAAATGACTGATTTGCAGATAATCATTCACTTATTGGTTACAGGGTGAAGTGCATCGACTGCACCGCATTTTAAAGCAGCATCGGGGACGGAGTCAAAGTATTACACTTACTTCCCTAACATCTGGCGACTGCCAACAATTGACTAGTTGGAATGGTAATGCTGCCCAATGCTAACCTAAAATCTCCCAATGCTAAGTCGAATGCTGCCCAAAGCTAATGATTATATTGTCCAAAGCTAATGCTAATACTTCCCATTGCTAATGCTGCCCTAAGCCAATGATAATGGCTATGTCCAAATTCCTTCACTACTCACTTCGTTCGCCATTTTTCAAATCTACAGTTCGGAAATCGAGTGCCCTAGAAATTTTCCAGAAGTCTCTGCGAAAAGCCAGTGTGCATCGATGTTCACTGGATTGGCTAATATAGACCACAATGCATTGCGTTTGAACAATTTTTGCAGAAAAATAATTTCAATTTTTTTTTTTTTTAAATAAACCATCAACGTTTTCATCTTCAGAACTCAGTGGATTCATAAATGGTCGTCGCAAAACGCTCATATTAATGAGATATTCACCTCATGAAATAGATAACGTCATATTTTGCCGTTTAGAGAAAAAAGTATTGCATGGTGTCCGAATTGCTTTTAAAATCCAGGGCACTAGAGTCTCGCACTATATAGTGTTTTAGTAGTTAGGGAGTAGGATGGGAATTCGGACAAAGCCAAGGCTAGTGGTGCCCAAAGCTAACGCTAATGTTACATTTTTTATGCCAATGATCTGCTTTCTAACATAACAAAAACATCTATGACAGAAAACGTAAGCAGCTTTTACGTATCAAAATGAATGTACATCCAATGCAAAAGAAAATGTTTACATTTTAGTGCAACTATTCGTCGTACAGACTTCTTTTTGTTGTGCTGTGATACCAGTTGTATAGTTTTATAACATTCAATCCCAGACATTCCTACCCAAGTCGCTCCCTCAAAAATGTGTCTAGATTTAGCTTTACTTCAGCAGAGCAAATACAACAATAACTCCAGAGTCAAAATAATCTCCCACTTTGTCTTCTCAGCATGCCCTTTCGATTCTTTCCCCCCGCTTTCTCCCTTTCTCCGACAAAGTCCTATAGAGCTAATCTAATGTTAGTTCTGCTCAGTGGAAGCGGATGACCTTTGAGTCAAGGTACTTTCATATCCACCATGGTCTGAGCACCTAATGGTGTATGTGTGGTCTCAGCAACCGCGTTTCGTCTGCAACCCAATGATGGCCGTTTAATCAAATTTGTTCCTCGTCGTCTTAACTCCTTTTGTCTTTCTCTTTTTTGTTTTGTTTCTCCAAAACCAGAGGAAATCCACTCGGTGTGTGGGGAAGGAGCCACATGTACACTGTTTGTGTACGGGGGGCTCCTTGACTCAAAGCGGATAAGACAATAGTGTTTGCTGCTGGCTGGCTCCTCAGCTGACACGCACAAACACAGCTCCAGCTGGGACCCAGTGACAGGCGCAAGATGCCCAGGTGGTGCAGGAAACCCTGGAGCTTTGCCCAGACTGGCACTGGAGAGGCTGCCTACACACTTAAAAGAAATGATCGCACACATGCATATAGAAATGCGCTCATTTGCAGATACTTACACACACCCATAAATCTGCTGTTCCCGCAGACTGTCACACGCACAAAGGCACACTCATGCTTATTCTCCACCTTCTTGCAATTAACAATGCTCCTATAGCTGGAGGCGCAGAGGAAATGAGGTTTTGGTTTTGTAACCATGTGTGTGGAAGAGTGTGAGGCAGCCAGAGAGAGTTGTAAGAGGGAGAGGGATTAAGCAGGAGGTGGGTGGAAGGTTATGGTTGGTGGAGGAAATATAATGTGTGGCATATGTACTTAAGGTACAATAATAGCGGCGGATAGGGGGCGGTGTACATGTCCGCGTGCTTGGGCGTTCAGCGTGCCTAAAGTCGTTCCAAGCCCGTCCCTCTCCAAATATCATGTTCAGAGGCTGCAGTTCACTCCTGTCTGTCTGATTGTGTTGTTGTGCAGTCATGGCTAATTACCCTGATAGTCTGTTGACAGCGCTGAGACAATTAAAAAGCCAAATGGAAAACAGGAGGGGAAACATGTCTGAAACGTCCTCACTGAGAGCTGAACTGAGGAATGATTCATCTCCAACATGTGTTTATAATAGGAACTGATTTACAGTCGAAAGGGATGGAGTTTGTTTTGCAAATTGTAAGATCCCCCGCTCCAATGTTCGCTGCAGACCAACGGCGGTTTGAGGGTTTGTTTGCTTTGCCAAACGGCGTGCTGACATCAGGAGGGCAAAGGAGAGATCCCGGCAGCAAGTCTGAACAAAGTCAGAGGCTCGACTGTTGACCCCCAGGGGAGTAAACTGATATTGAGAATAAAAAATGATCCAACATCAGCATCTGTTGCTTCAGTAAGTACACAAAAATATACAAACCATCCATTTCAGTCTCTTCCTAAATCATACTCTCAGAGTTTTGTGAAACATTTTTGTTTATTGACAACCATTGATCTAGAGACCGTGTCACACATCCACTACCAACATTTTGTGCTTATAGCATGGATTTCATAATTATCTTTGACAAATATTCGCATTATACTACATCATATTATACAAAATATTCAGTTCAACTATACGTTGTGACTTTAGACTTGACTTGAAATTTAGCAGCAAAATCTGGAATAATGTGAAATACAAAGAGCCCGGATTTGACTTGGACTTGTGAAAAGGGACTTGTGAGGATCTCAGGTTCTGTTGTTCTTTCGTGCTGACAATTAGTAGATTTAGCAAAACAGTCACTTTTAGAGTTTGTTTATGTGTAAAAGGGGCAGCAACTTGGAATTATCAGAAAATCCTTTAAGCTTGGTAATTCAATCCAATGTTTGGACAGTCAACCCAACCCAACAAACTGGACATAAGCATCCCACAAATGAAACTTTCCTTCTACTCCCCTTTCCAGGAGCGGAGCTACACGGCACCTAGGGGTGGCAGCTGCCCCCAAGCAAAAAGCTTTGCCCCCCCCCCTCCATTTTTCTATGTATATTATTATCATTATTGACAGAAATTAAGAAATCATTATTACAAGCTTCTTTAAGGATTACAAAAATAACCAAATATTTTGTATATTTAAATGGAATAAAAACTAAAATCTGCCTAAAGCTGTTGGAACTACGTATTTTTGAACCTTCCATTTGGAAAGTCTTCTGTGCTCCACCATAGAAAATGCTTTGGTTCTGCCCCTAACTATCTTTAAAAAAAAAAACAATCAGAGCTAACGGTTTTAATAAGCCAATCTCCCATTTTCTTAGCTATTTAACTCCCAAATGCTTATTTGAAGTAAAATATTTGTCTATTTTTGCAGTTTTATTCTTTATCTTGTAAATCATCTTTCTTCTTATATTAAACTGTTTTGTTTTTCCTTGACGTATGATGCTAACCTCTGGGCCAGGTGGCCACTGAAAAAGAGATCTTTAACTCAATGTTTAAATAAATAAAAACATAAAGAACGTTATTTACAAGCGTTGTGTCTGTTACAGAAAGTTAAACTGAAACAGCAACGTCACACCAGAAAGAGATTATTCGTTATGTCAGAGCAGCATTTTCGTTTTGTTTTTAGTGGATAGCGCTAGCTGCAAAGTTGCTTGCTAGCTGCTAGCAAAGCAAGCTAGCAAGTGTTAGCATGCTAGCACACCGTTGTGGTGCACGTTAGCATTCTAACGTCCAAAATAAGCATACATTTTAGCTTAATGTCAATCATCTAAAAACAACCAATGATTTTTTTTTAGAAGCCGGAGAAAACAGTGAAGTAGTGGTTAGCGCTCTCACCTTAAAGCAAGAAGGCCCTGGTTTGAATCCCAGCTGGAGCCTTCCTGTGTAGAGTTAGCATGTTCTCATCGAGCATGTGTGGTTTTTCTTCGGCTACTCCGGTTTCCTCCCACATTCCAAAAACATGCTTTATGGGTTATTGGTGTCTCCTCTTGGTGTTTCCCCAGTGCAGTTGTGGTGCCCTGCAACTGACTGGCAACCTGTTCATGGTGTGCCCTACCTTCGCCCAAGAGCAGGTGGGATAGGCTCCAGCAACACCGTGACCCCAGAAGGGATACAGTTTGGCTCTGAAGGTGGATGCATGGGTTAGGGTAAGGGTTTATATGCTAATGTGCTAAATCCTCCTAGCAATCATCTGAAAACCTCTAATAAACTCTTAAAAGCGAGAGAAAACTTTTATGTTGTAATTTCTGAACTTGAATCTCTTCTTTTTAAACAAATTTCAAAATTGTGAGAAATGTTGCCACTGTTGATGTTGGCCATTTTCTCCCCTCCTCTAGGATTATTTCATATTTGTTTTTTTCTCCCAATTTTTGCTGAGCAGACTCTGTAAATATGAAAATCACCCCGGGGTAAAATAATTTTCTTTCATAATCAGATTTACAGCCCTAGCTTGTCTGAAAAACAACAAAACAAAACAAAAAGTAACATTTCATGCATCTGCGGGCTGCATATATAACCTTTATCAAACACAGCTTTCAATGGAGAAACCTGCATAAATATGAGGCCGGTCTGTCTCACAGATGATAGCATCATCCATTTTGTACACATGCTACATACAAATGGAATTAGCATAAACATGATTAGGGCATTAAGCCGAGTACGAGTTATTTTGAGGCGCTGGCTTTGGCTGAGAGGAGGTTTATTGCGGATTTATGGGATTTTTGGCAAAGAATTTGGAAAGACGCTGAAGAAAACACATGAAACGGTGTGCAGCGAAGGTTTGGAAACGTCTGTTTAAGCATCATTTCATCCGTGAAAGGGAATCGAGTGTCTGCATGAGGCCGACACACACACACACACACACACACAAAGGGCTTTTGCTGTCTCATCAAACACAATCTCCGCACAGCCAACGGTTCCCAGCGTTAGACACAATCCTGATGGACTTTGCTGCTGGGAAATATTCTCAACCACCTCGCCGCTTCAAATCATCCAGATCAGATTCAGCGGGGGGGGCAAGCTTGGCATCAGAGCTGTCGCTGTTGACTGACTCCATATTGGGCCTTCGGGGGTTCATGGGGGTGTGGGAGGGGATGGGCATGGTACAGTTGGCAGGGTTGTTCACTTAAGGACAGTGTGTGTGTGTGTGTCTGGCGTGGGGGGGGGGCATGTCTAAATCCTGGTGAGCTGGCAGGATGTGAGCTGGCAGCACCCTTCTGTCTGACACCAGCTCCTTCTGTACCCTCAAGGGGGGCCCAAAATCAGGCCATGAGGGCCGGCCTCCTGCTGGTTTTCCAGAAACCCTACCTTATCTGCTGCTGATTACCTGCATCAGGTGTGTTTAGCCAATGAGGAGCTTCAATGGCTGGATGGTTGGAGAACACGTAGGACACCGGCCCTTGGGGCCTGAATTTGGGCAACCCTGTGAGTCTAGACATCCTTCGCACCTGCTCCTCATGGAGCCAACCCCCCTCATTTCCTCCTGGAAGAGGAAGTGCTCTTCCCATTTCTTATTGTTTACGCCATACGCTTTCATAATTCTACAGGTAAAAGCACCATACAAAATACAGCTTTATGGCCTTTGTGCAGTCTGTTTCATACTTGACCGTTTTTTGTGTCCGCAAAAACTGTGACAAACTCCTAAATAAGGTGTTTATACTTTGACCCTGATGCGATTGTCTTCAGCGATTTAGTAGTTTAGTATTTTCAATGTGGAGGACATCTTGATCATACACTTGCATCGTCGGCAAATGTGCAGGTACACAGTGAGGCAGAGGAGGAAGTGGTTTGATCGTCCACTCAACCGAAACAGGGTAGATAAGGGCTGTCTGAGGGTGAAAAATGGGAACATTTGTAGGCGGCGCGCAAGTGGCCCGCATGAAACACCAAGGCTTTATACCGCTCAAAATTGTTCATAAACATGTCTTCTACGGGGATGCTGCAGGCGACAGATCATAGTAAACACTTTTGCAAGATGGAAGAGCAGGTCAGGGAGAAGTAGGTGAGATGAAGTCGCGTTGTAAGGATTGTTCACCGTTTTGACCTACTGCGAGGACCGGCACTAACATGACTAACGTAACAGTGAACTGCACTAATGGGGCACAAGGAGCCCCGTTAGTCCAGTTCACTAGATTAATGTGCGCTCCTTGCATGAACCTGACTGTTAGAATTTAGTAAATAAAAAATCTAAGTTTGAACAGACAACCTAGAGGCATCCTACAGGCACTTGCGCATTGCCCTGTATGTGAGCAATTGTGCACGATCAATAAGGAGCCAATACGGGAACCTTGACAAACAAATAGGGCGTAGCGTAAAGGGATCACATGACATCAGAAGTACACAGCTTGTATTAGTTTACCAAAGGTTTCTCAATCCACTTACCACACGCACAGCAATGCTGCGTTCCATTTTCATGTCCCTTGAGGTGGCCATTTGAGCCTCAAGGAAAACTACAAAATGCTTAAGTTCCTGCTTCCTTAAGTTGCCGGTACGAGCCTCAAGGGAACTGCAAAACACACCTGATCTCCCTTGAGATGCAACCACTCCTCTCTTGGACCCTTTACGGACCCGGACAACCTAAAAACGTGCAGCACCCATGCAAGTCAATCAAGTGTCTAAAGGCCGTGTCACACAGCCACTACGTACATTTTGCACGGATTAAAATATTGGTCATACTTGAATATACATGAGAGCAGTTGATTAATTGCATTTGGATCTCATTGAAGTCAGATGCAAATGTTTTGACTCAAGATAGCACTCTACATTAAGGTCAGAGGTCAATAGCTTGATTGGAGCCAGTTTCCTTACTTAAAATCAAAGTCCAATGATTTGGACTGTATAAACTCCATAAAAATGTCTGACAGTGATTTTTTTCTGCTTTTTTGGTGCAGAAATAATCCTTGTTCTATCCTAGGCACTTTAACATTGGGAGTTGGGTCATCTAGACCCACTAGACAGTGCCCTGAACCTTTTTTCTTCAATGATTTGTGATCTTCACTGGTGTCCATGGATTACATGAAATCCTCTCTTCACCTTTATCCACCTTTGTCATGGTAGGGAGAACACGTCAATGGTCATCTTGACCCCATAGGAAAGCATAAGGGTTACACCAGAACTGATGATAAGAAAAGAAATAATTTGACATTTTTATGACAGCAAGCTTTTCTCCAGTTAGCCCCTCCCACATCTTATCCTCAATGACTCCACATGAAGGATAGTAGTGGGCCTTACAAAAGGAGGCCTTCTTCAGCGTTGAGGTGTCAGCAGACTCATGAGCAAGGCGTGTCTATAGGAGTAAGTTTAGTCATTGTCTTTGGTGGGTGTGTTTTTTTTAAGGGGGCGGGGCCACGAGACTCCCTTAAGTTCCTGACAGTACATCTGTGCAGAAAACTCAGAAATTCAGCGTGAAGACACATTCTTCTCCCTGGCTTTTTTTCTTCCTGTGTTTCTGCCCTGAATACCCCCCACCTCTGAGCCCCCCCACTAACAATACCCCCCTGCACCCCCTCACAAACTATCTTATGTGGCAGATGGGCAGTGTGTGACAGTGGGGTCAGTGGGTCACGCCCGTATGGGGTCTGGATCTTCCTTTGAGTGTGTGAGAAGTGTGTGCGCTGACCTTCTGCACACACACCAGCGCACACAGTACACACAACAATGTTGTGTGTGCATGTGCTTTAGCTCAAGTGTCCCAGTTGTTGCACATATTGAGTATTTTAGGCAACAATGTGTGTTTCCAGGAGTTTATCTAAGACAACTGTTTTGTGGGTAAATGACAGGAAATGCTTTTTAACCTCGTTTTGCATCACAACACACAAACACGCACACGCCACCGCTGCGTCGCCAGACTCTGACATGACATGCGTGACTCTGCCTGTGCGGCGCAGTCACGCATCTTCCCACAAATGTGTGTCGGATAAAAAGCCCGAGGCCGTGCTCGTCAGTGGAGACGCGCAGATTTGCATAATGAAATTCCCTCTATCGTGGCGCCGCAGAGGAACACGCCACCCTTAACAAACTCTTTAGGCACCTGCACGCGTTTGATTAAAACAACACAAACCGCATAGCCTTCAGTCCCACAGCTTTGGGCGTTGACACAGCAAATTACACAATTAAAAAAAAGAGACATTTTTATGTGTTTTTGTTCTCTAGTACTAAAAATTAAATGTTGTAATTTGTGGTAATCTTTGATTATTGTGTGACTCAAACACACTCAGTGAGTCAGAAGCTCAATGAAACATGAAAGAAAGAGGATGTCTGGGTTTCATCTAATGAAGGAAAATGTATAAAAAGGCTCCAGATCATCCAACTCAACTGGATTATACAAAAAGTAGCTTAAATGTAAAAAAAGATCTTAATTGTCACTTAATGTTTCATCAGTGACTCCACAGTAGCGCTACGAACAAACGGGGGATAAACTGCCACTGAAGACAGTGGCCAGATGTTTTAGATTTAGTTTATTTAAAGACACTCTGATGAAAGTTGTGTTTTTATCATGTTATTGTGGCTTTTTTTTTTTTGTCATGAAGGATATTTTTAAAGAAAACTGAGCTAGAAATTGCACTTCTTGGTACTTATTTTTTTTATTCAAACCGATATGAATCAGTATCAGGTGAGTTATGATTGTAGTTGTGACATCACAAATACACTGGGCGGGCCACAAGCTCCCTGCTCCTCTCCAGTCTGCTCCTGTTTCCTCTCAAAGTCCAAAAACATGTTTTATAGGTTAGCGTGCATGTGACCTGAATAGGTGAGCTTTGCAGAGTGAGCCCCGCCTTCACCCAACAGTATCTGGGATAGGCTCCAGCATCACCGTGACCTTAAAAGGCAGTCAGCGAGCTCCAAATATGGATGGTTGGTATGCTCATTGAACTGGACTTGGTGACTCGTAACCACAGCGCTAACAGCTCAAGCATTAGCGTGTCAACTAAGCGGGATTTGGAGCTAGCATGTCAAAGGTGGTCAACAAAAGGTAAACGTCACCAGCTTACCGCTCCAATTGGCGCCCATTTAAGGAAGCTCCACCTAGAATCACTGCTATCTACCCCGAGTGACACGGTCACTGCAGCGGTGTAAACTGGAAATCATCATTTAACTTGAGCGACACCTGTACAGTTTAGACACCCCCCACCGCATTTTAATTACTACACCCTCACTTGGAGCAAACCACTGTTCAGCCACACTGAAGGGTTTTCACCGTGATCGTTACGACCAGCATCAGGTCTAAACTTTGACCTGAAGCTTTAAAACTTCCATCCATCCACCTTCTCAACTATAGCTACATCCCTTTCAGGGTCACAGGGGGGGCCCGGGCCCGTCCCGGCCTCTGTTGGGCGAAGGCGTGGTACACCCTGGACTGGTCGCCGGCCTGTCAGTTCCTGTTTTTGCTGAGGTGTTTTGGCTTGTTTCTGCTGCAGAACCCCAAGTGATCCTCAGCAAGATCGAAAAAAGTCACGGTTCAGCAATTGGCAGAGTTCACGATCCCAGGAGTTTACCGTTTAATACCTGAGATGTTGACAGCAAATAGCACACATTCTTTGAACGTGACTGATCGTTGTTCCTACACAATCAGCGGTCAAGACATTTTGACTGAGAGAAAAGCGGCTTTGCACCGATAAGCAACACTGACTCTATTGACTTTACGTCAATAAAGTTTGAAGCTTTATTAATAAAGGTTTTTCCCTCTGTGGGATCAATAAAGTTCCACAACAACAACAACACAAAGCTGCTCTTCTCTGCGTCAGAACCAGCTGGTTTACATGAATTGTGTAAATGGCTGAACAGTTACAGTTATTCAAAGAGCATCAGCTCCTGTACCCAGACCATTACACCACCTCCACCGTGCTTGTCTGTTAACTGGAAGGCTTAAAGGTTTCTCTCTGAATGTTTTGATCATCCAGATGTTTCTCGTTCATTTGTTTTCTTTTTTGCTCTGTGGTGTCGTTTCTGCATGAACTCTCCCGCGGATCCATTGTTTGTCCAGTCTCTAACTGTTGAAGCGTGACCTCTGACCTTAAACAAGTCAAGTTGGACCTGTTCTGACCTGTTGTTCGTGCCGGTCGCTCCTGGGAAGCTTCTTCACCGTTTCTCTTCGGTTTCTTTAGGAGTTTCTTGTTGAGTTTCTTCCTCGGATCTTTGGGGGTCTAAAAGGAATCCTTAAGTCCAGAGGTCTGAGAGGAATTCTTCACGTTACAGCAGAACATTTGCAAATTCTGTTTAGACAGAACTATACAGGTTTGATTTATGAGTTTAATCCCAAAAACATGAAGAGGGGACCAAACAGGTTTCCACTTCTCCCTGCTGTTCTGTCCTTTTGTTGTCGGGCACAGAGGCTGTTTGTTGGAGGGCTGTGTGGGGGTAAAAGTTGTAAAAGACAGAGATCATTTGTCTCCGGACACGCATCATTTTTCTCGCAAAGGACGACGGCAGCTGTTGTGTGTAATTCTGGGTAAAAGGGGGATGGGGGGGTAAGGCTGAGAATGAGAGGGGGAGTGTGCCGTTGCTGCATCTGCAGGGGGAGCCTTTATTAGGTACTGAAGGAGAAACTCGAGTGTGTTTGAGCAACTGCCTTGAATGGGGAAAGGGGCGGAGCTAAATGCAACAAACAGAGACCACCTGTTGGATCCATTGACTGTAAATGAGAACTGGACTGGGTGACCCCTCCCCTCCTCCTTCATGGTATCTTTTCAGTAGTTATTCACGTCATAAACCGACCAATCAAATGCCTCCATAAAAGTAGGCGGAGCATGTCGGCTCCGACGTTTTAAACACTCGACAGATTTCGTGTCGCCCGCTTTCAAGGGGTGTGGAGTAGCAGCAAGCCCAGTCCTGATTGGAGAGAGTGGTTGCCATAGAAACAACTCAAACCCATTCCTGCTTACTGACGACATCTGGCTCCAACATGGCGGCGTCCGTTTCGTGAAAAGAAAACACGTCGACTGGATTGACATCATTTGCTTGGAGCCAGAAGGAAAACACGCGAATCTTCGACTCATCCAGTCGCTCTTTGCTAAACGTTTGGACGCCTCTGCTCTACAGCCGTCCATCACTTCAGTGGGGACGTCGTGACAGAAAAAACAATCAACTAAATACGGAACCGAAGCGAGAAAAACAGAGCTTCAGAGCAGGACAGAGACGCGGACATTTAAATGCTTCTCAACTACTGTTTGTTTGTCAACATCCCGACATCCCATAAAAAACACAGCAGTGCAGAAGTCCAACAGGAACGACCTGGTTTTAGCTCAGCTGAATGCAACTAACAACCAGGGTGGAGGTGGACGAGTTCCCACCCGGTCCAGACGTCCAACTCTACGACCAAACTCTGGAGAGAAAGTAAATGTCTTCATTTTCACTAATCCCAACAAAAAATGATACAAATTTAGTTCATATAAATAAAATTTAGCCTCAAATACAAAAGGTTTTTCTACAAATATACTCCTCGTGTGTCCAAAGATCCAGAAACCGCTACTGTAACCGTAGAACCTTTCCAACACAACAGGCCTTCATCAAGACAAGTTAAAGAAAAATCTATGAAATTAAGAGGAAATAAAACAAACCAATTAAAAGTAAAGAGTGATTTTAAAGTTCAGATGGAAAAAGCTTTACCGCATCCAGGATGGCAGCGACGAGGTTTTCTGAAGAGCTCATATTATCGCTCACCATTTGTATTTTTGTTCTTTTTTCCATCTAACAATTTACAACAAAAAAAAACAAGAAAAATGTCTATAATTTCTCCATTCAGTTAAAAAATATGGCACTGAGCTCCAAAGTATTTGACTTTCCACATCTGTCAATCTGTTCTGAGCAAAAAACTTCTTCCTGTTTCCTTGATGTGGTGCTGATTCTTCACACCAGGCCTTCATCTGCCGTAATCATGGGGCGTTTCCATGACAACCCAAGAAGCTTGACCTAAGAGGGAGGAAAGAGTAAGAAAACAACAAAGAGAAACAAAAGACACACCAGTTTGCTGGACCAGATCCACATTTAAAGACCATGAAAGCATGAAAAACTCTCAAATGAAACAGCAACAAGTCGTACAAAAAACCCTGAAGACGAAATAAAATAAATAAAATTAGCAGCTGCAGGCCTGGTGTTTGTTCTGCCAGTTTATTGGTTTCTTCATGCTCAACATTAAAATCTAACTTTATTTAACACAAATAAAAACGATCAAACACATACATTTAACGTTACAGCAGTTGTGTTAAATGCGGCCCCCTCCCTCAGGGGAGTGGTGAGCTGCAGACATGGACACGTTCAAGAACCATTTGGTGATGTGACTGACTTCCAAGTACGGGGAGGTGTTTTTGGAGTCTTAAGGTTGACACAACTGTGGATTTGAACCCTCAACTTTCCAGCATCAGAGCGGACACTCCAAACAGAAGAGCTTATTTATCCCTCGTATTTTAAACAAATTTCCCAGGGCTATTATTTTTGTTTTTATGTCAAAGACAACATAAACACAGACTCATTTAAAGATCCATCTTTAAACTTTTTCAGAATTGTAAACATAAATGTTTACCTTCTGAGTTCTCCCTCAATATTTTGTTTTTGCAGGAGGAGATGTGAGGCTGCAGGAGGAGATGTGAGGCTGCAGGAGGAGATGCAGGAGGAGATGCGAGGCTGCAGGAGGAGATGTGAGGCTGCAGGAGGAGATGTGAGGCTGCAGGAGGAGATGCAGGAGGAGATGCGAGGCTGCAGGAGGAGATGAGAGGCTGCAGGAGGAGATGTGAGGCTGCAGGAGGAGATGTGAGGCTGGAGGAGGAGATGCAGGAGGAGATGCAGGGCTGCAGGAGGAGATGCAGGAGGAGATGCAGGAGGAGATGCAGGGCTGCAGGAGGAGATGCAGGAGAGATGCAGGAGGAGATGCAGGGCTGCAGGAGGAGATGCAGGAGGAGATGCAGGAATGAGATGCAGGAGGAGATGAGAGGCTGCAGGAGGAGATGCAGGAGGAGATGCAGGCTGCAGGAGGAGATGCAGGAGGAGATGCAGGAGGAGATGCAGGCTGCAGGAGGAGATGCAGGAGGAGATGCAGGAGGAGATGCAGGCTGCAGGAGCCCCCTCTGCTAAACGTACAGATGAAAACGCAGCCTGTAAACAGGCATCACAGAGGAAGCAGAGCTGATTTAAAAACAAGTTAATCTGCTCTGTCAGACAACCGTGACACACGTCTGACATGCTGTCTGTGCAAACACGCAGTTCTCTCACACCGCAGAGCCTGAAAGCTCCCTCTGACTCGGTTAATGTGGATGATGAAACTCCACTGAACTTGTTGAGCGCTGAAAACAGCGACGACAGATGAGAGTCCCAGAGTCTTCTGATCTCCAGAGGACAGATAATGGGAGATCTGTGAGGCCGCAGACTCTGTAGTCTGAATACTGGCCTAACCATGAAACCTGTGAGCTCAGAGGTGAAGGTTTTCTTCCTCCTTCATGACCAAACGTTTGCCCCGATCCACAGAACGAACCTCCGTCTCCATCCCAGCGTGTTTCCTGCACAGACGCTGGCGAGCGTGCGCCACAGCGGTTTGTCCTTAAGTGCAGATGCGTCCATGTTCCTGCATAATTTATGGCATAATGTTCCATTCCCTCTTTCGACGCCGTCAGACGCATCCGCTTCCATGTGCACGCCGAAGAACCCAGTGGAGGGGGTGAAGGCGCGCTTGTGCGTGTCGGTGCATAAACGGCCACGCGTGTGAAATGTCCTGTAACGCATGCAGACGTGTCGCCCTCGGCATGTGTTTGTAGAACATCCCTTCATTCCAACGGACGTTAAAAATGTATCGTAAACTGTTTGACTTTGTCTGAACGCGTCTGAAATGATGGTTACTTCACTTTACTTCTTTATTCCTGATCATTGCGTCAAACTCTTGAAAAAATCTGGGGAAAATGACCTTAAACTAAAATCAATAACTTTTTTTAAAACACATTTTGGTTGGGATAGGTCTAGAAACGGGAGTTCTGTCTGTGTTTTATCGCATTAATGATTTAAGGCCGTGTCTTACAGCCAACATTTATATTTCTCGCATTTTCCACGTATAAAATTTCCGTCTTTTGTGATCCATGCGTGATATACGTCATTCATACGTGTTGCGTGTCATTCGTCGAGGTCCACAGTTGTCCGTCGAGGGTCTTAACGTGAAGTCGCCTCACAGCTGTTCATGATTCTTGATCGGTTGAGAATTACGCAACTTGCATGTATTTTACGTCGTTTATATGCAATCATGACGCAAATCTTGCCCAATCATACGGGATTTTTGCGAGCTGCACACGCAGATTTGTGTCTTGTCCACGTCTAACGCACTCTTCACGCATGTACCAGCAATGTATAACTTTCATATCACGTGTACGGCACACGTATCACGTTCAAATTACATACTTGATGCACTAATGAATTGTATATAAACAGTGCAATAATCATACATGGTTCATGCTCTACGTCGGTTTACGTGTCCTTTGCGTGGTTTAATCAGGATACATCTGCGTAAAAATTTTATGCGGAGACCACAACTTTTCTCACGTTTTCCACGTATGTTCACGAACGACCAATTTTCATCCGTGTAATATGCGCAAAATGTACGCAGTGGCTGTTTGACACGCCCTTCATGTGGAGCACGTTTCAGAATTGTTTACAATTGATATCATCTGAGCTGAGTATCTTCCGAAGTCCCTCTTGGTTGTGCAGCCCGGTTGCCATAGAAACCACATATCAATCAAAGTCACGGGCGCTCTCATCGTTTCGACACAGAAACAGAAGAGGAGCTTATCACGTCAAGAGTCTGGCACAGAGCCCCAGGATGGATCCATCAGTTTGCATCCGGGCTGATCTGGTGGGTTCTCAGCACTGCCTGGACATGATGTCATTGTGCCCTCGGGCAAGGCACTTAACCCCACATTCCCCTCTGCAGCAGGAAATCCGTCAATCTAAACGGATGAGAGTGAAGCTCAGAGAGGAGATGTTTGGAAGAACATGAGCGATCTGTGTTTGAACAACACTGCACTGAAAGACGAATCTATTTGGACAGAAAGAGTCCAAACAAAGGCAGCTCTGGAACCGTAGGATCTGGGATAGAACCAGTGGGTGGAGGCAAACCGGTCTAGATCTGGGTGGTGGTCATGAGCTGGAGAACGTGGTGACAGAATGGCCCAGTGATCAGCTCTGTTGGACCAAAGCAGAGAAGATAACAGAGAAAGATGACAGAAGGGGAGGTGAAGGTGAAGGCGAGGAGCGACTGAACCTAATGACTTTACCCCAAGACTTTATGCAAACGGGCAGAAAAGCCTTGAAACTCATTTCCTCACCAAACCCCTGCCCAAAGGGGCAGATTCCACCAATTCCAGAGATGTTCTTTGGAGTTTTGGGAACTTCAAACTGTCAGAATCAGTTGCGTCCTTTGGTTGGAAGTAGCTTCGCTTTGCTCATAAATACAAACTGCTGGTTTTCTGTTGGACTCCAGCTGCCAGTCATGACTTTAACCAACCGCTTTTGAGAAAGTCCACTTTCTTTCCAGCTTTAAAGACTCGTGTGGCTAGAAGTGCCAGTTATTGTTGCGATTTTTCTCCTGCATTTAGAAGCACTGCAGTGTTTTTGACCCACATCCATCTCATCCCATCATCGCTGCCCCCCCCATCCTGAAGATAAAAAGTCTCTCCAGCGTCCGAACTTCTTAACCTAGCGCACTTTATAACGCTCCGCTGCTGCCATTACCAACCACTTACCTCACCTCACACACCAGTTAGAAAATCAATACTTGTAAAGGGGGGGGGGGGCCACCCCCACTCCCCTTCACTCTTAGCTTTCAGTGACACCCCCCCCCCCCCCCCTTTACACATTTAGTGTCTGGAACAAACTGCCTCTACCCCCGAATGACGGCTCACATGCTGCGTAGAGACAAAGAGCGACCAACACCTTGGGCTGCGGCGGCGCCAGGCACAACCACGAACGCTTTGGATGCGGGGCACGCACCCATGCCAACGCACCGGTAAACCCAACGAATGTAAAGAGGCACGTCGTTGGTGCAGTGAATTTGGTATTCTGGCCACACACATGCCGGGTCATGCGCTACGTTTCCGTTAGCAACGGAAGTTGAGTATTTAGCAAAGATGGGAGATGAAATGACTTTGTTTTTCCTCGGTTGTCTCATCTGGATTCAGTCTCCAACCAGCGCTCCTCCTTTTATTTTTTACCTCTGTCCCTATCACCCCCTTCCGTGCGCCCACTCCCCGCCCGGTTCGCACACTAACACAGCCCAGTGCCTCTCTGAACACACACCATTCTCTGTGCTCATTGTTCCTCCTGACAGCTTTTGTAGTTAGAAGAAAAAGCAACCACCCCCCCTCCCTCCCTCCGCCTCCCAAAATTCACCCTCTCCCCCGTCCCTCTTTCTCCTCCCTGCCCGCCTTCGCACCACCACCACTTAACCATCGGGCCGCTGGGCTGCACACGCATTCCACAAGCGTAAAAGTCAAAGGGTGCAGCTGCCTCAATGCAGGGGTGAGGGAGAAAAGGTGGTGCAGGGGGGGCTCATTCCCATTCTGCTGTGGGCAGTAAAAGAGTTGGGGTTTAAGGGGCAAAAGAGGGGGGTAGGCTTGTTTTTTGGCTGGTTTTGTTGTTTAGCTGCTGCTGTACCTCTTTCTCACTCTGTTTACTCTCTTTGGCTGCAGCAGATGTAAACACCAACGGTTGGTTGCGGCTATTTACCAAAGACAATCACCGGCCCAGCTTTCTGTGCAGCGATTCCGGGGAATCTGCTGGTGGGGGGTGAATCCTCCAGAGTCGCATTGATGTAGTTTTGTTAAATTTTAGTGACCGCTCATGCCCAACTCTACCGGACTGCAACAGCTTGAAAGCCATCTGTGATGCTAAACCTCCGATGGCCGTGGCTAACTACTGGAATGGTATAGATTGAGGACTGATCTGATCAGTTTAACTCCAATAATCCTTGGGAGACAGGCAGAAGTCTCTACATCCCCATGTTCTTTATTTGATGAAATCAATCAGATGAGGGTTGCAACGTGTCAGAGGGCTACAGGTTCTATGGCGGGTTCAGAAATTGGTTTAAAGCTGCAGCCTTGCTGGTCTTTCTGGTTCTGAAGCGGCCTTTGATGAAGATGCAACATTTTCTACCATCAGAGCCAATCTCAACCCGATTCAGTGTCTGTGCGGAATTCATGGCAGTGGTGGCAAATATCCATAAGCAGTTTGGAGGTTTGGGTTTTGGTTAGTGACTCGTGGTGGTGTAGCTGTTAGCACTCTTGATAGGTGGATGGATGGATGGATGGATGGATGGATGGATGGGTGGGTGGATGGGTGGATGGATGGATGGATGGATGGATGGGTGGGTGGGTGGATGGATGGATGGGTGGGTGGGTAGGTGGGTGGATGGATGGACAGATGGATGGGTGGGTGGATGGATGGGTGGATGGATGGGTGGATGGACGGACGGACGGATGGGTGGATGGGTGGATGGATGGACAGATGGATGGATGGGTGGATGGACAGATGGATGGATGGGTGGGTGGGTGGATGGGTGGATGGATGGATGAATCAGGACTTCATCAGTTTGTTGTTGGTCAGTTGACTAAACATCAACAAAGTTGTAGCAGGTTTTTGTCTCGTTTAACAATCAGGAATCAGGAATTATTTTGTTGTTGCACATTATGAATTGTAATTTAATGTTTGATACCTGGAAACAATGGAATTCCCTCACTGTGGGACTAAAGAGCTGATCTTACACCCCCCCCCCCCAGCAGTCAGAATCATAGAGACCAGACTCAGACTTGGTTATGAGCTGTTTCTGCTGTTAGCTTCAGTTTTACAATAATGGACCAACCATATAATGAGAATGAGCAGTAATATAAGAACAAATCCGGAAATTACACATGCAACAAAAAAAAAACACTGAAGGAGATCAAGATTATTATTAGCTATAAAATCTGGGTCCATATTAGGATTTAGCTAAATGTTGACTAAAACTGCAGCAGAGGAGAACAAATAAAGTATTTTCCCAAAGTTGCATCGCCTCAGTGAGTCAGATCTCCTCTCCTCCTTCCCTCTTTGTGTTTTGTTCTTTTGGTCTTAATTGCACAGTTGACATTTAGGGAAACAAAAAGGAGGCATAAGCTACAATAAAGGTCTCCTGTAGTAATCAAACTGGGCCATTGTTGTGACATTTTTCTGTGGGGCCAAGCCGAACATTCACACAAAATCTAGAATTTAAACACAGTGGACTAAGGCTTTAAAGCCTTAGTCGCATTCCCCCATATGAGCGTCGACACGCCTCCAAGACACGCTGTGCCTTGGAGGCACGTTAACGTTGGGATTGGGGTCATCTAGACCCACTAGACAGTGCGCTGAACCTTTTTTCTTCAATGATTTGTGATCTTCACTGATGTCCATGGATTACATGAAATCCTCTCCACCTTCATCCATCTTCGTCCTGGTAGGGAGAACACGTCAATGGAAGGGTGGGGTCATTTTGACCCCACAATATAGCACAATGGGATATATTTTGACAACCGAAAAGCTACTGAACAACACATGAGTTGGCACCTGACGATGTTTTGACTAACTGGGCTATTTTCATGATGTTCCCCCTGAAGAATGACCTCCACTTGATCATGGCTGATGAGTTCATCCAGCGTAATCGTCTGCTGCCATCACGGCGGGGTTTGACGTGGCAGAGAAGGTGGAAGGTGTCGTCCTTAACGCATTTACTGAAAACTGGATTTTTACCTGTCGCTCCCGTCTACAAGGTCTGTTATAAATATGTCAGACGTGCAGCGTACGCCTGTGTGACAGCTTTTAGCTCTTAAAAGGCATCCCACGCACCTCCTCAACAAAACTCAGAGGAAAGTCATTTCTTAGTGGGGCTTAAGTCAACTTGGTCCCGTTTTGTGTTCTGTTAAACAACTGTCACTCCAGATTCTTTGCAGAAAGCTCTTACGTGCACTAAAACTCACCGCAGTGCTTCTACAGGGACGGAGGGCGTCTGTGGTTATTTGAAAATGGAACATTAACCTCTCTAAAAGTGCCATGGCCTGTCACATAATGATTGATACCTTTAATATCAAGAACACAGCGGGATGTAGCAGAAGGTAAAAAAGCTCATGCGTCATATTCTGGTTGGAGAGCTGTCTGTGGACTGTATGAACACAGACAGGAAGTCCTGAAACCACAGGAGTTTGAGTTCTTTAAGGTATGTCGGAAAAGAGTGGCAGAAGTTCCAATAACGGTCCTTGAGATAATGCTATGTTGACTTTTGAAGAACATTTTGAAATAACCTTAGTGAGAATGAAAAAATGTTGGTTACTTTTCCTGAAGACACCAAGTCCTAATAGTGATCATAGGTTTAGTTCTCCTAGGATTCAGTTAATGTCATTTGTACATTTCGATGGTTTTATTGTAACCAGGTTTAGTTTCTTCTTCAGTTTTCATGAATGTTTGTATTCATTCTGGTCATGACATCACAACTGGTTTACATTTGACATCATCAGAGCTGCTTCTCTTTTGTTCATCGCTCTGTTGTTTGTTGTCATCCTGTTGTGTTTTGTTCTTGTGTCTCAGTATTTTATGTTCGAATTACGTTTATGTTTTAATCCGTTAACTCGATTTCCTGCTTTCTGAACCAGCTTCTTGTCATTAAATCAACCAATGACAAGAGATCTCAACAAAAGAGACTGTCCCAGTTGGCTTCAACAGGAAGAACCACTTCGATTAGTCGTCCATTAGAACTATGAAGAGGAACCATCGCTACTGAACCCAGAAGGAGGACCCACCCCCATTGGACACCACAAGAAGCATCTCTAATGGACCCAAAAGGAGGAACAGCCCCTCTTGGACCCAATAGGAGAAATTCTTCATGCCCTTATTGCACCCGACAGCAGGACCTGCCACCATTGGACAGAAAATAAGCAAGAGCCTCTCTTAGACCCAAGAGGGGAAACTGTCTTCATTAGACCCTGCAGGACGAACTTCCCTTATTGGACCCGATAGGAGGAACTGCCCCCATTGTGCCCAAGAAGGGGACCTTCCCCCACTGGACGCAAACAGGAAGAACTGTCCCCGATGGACCCAAAAAGAGGAAGAAAGCATCCCTTTTGGACTGAAAAAGAAGAACTGCCCCTATTGAACGCAACAGGAGGCACTGCCCTCAATGAACCCAACATGAGAAACTGTCCCCATTGGACCCAACAGGAGGAACTGCCACTATTGAACACAAACGGAGGAACCCCGCCCCCATTTAGATTCAAAAAGAGGGACACTCCAGTTTGGACCCAATGGAGGGAACTGCCCCCTTTGAACCCAAGAAGTGGCACAGACCCCAATGGACCCAACAGGTGACATTGACCCTATACGACTCAACAGGAGGAACCGCCTCCTTTGGATCCAACAGGAAGAACTTTCCCAATTTTATCCAGTAAAAGAAACCAATGTGGGTCACCTCCGTAACCGAGGTTACCTTTCAACTAGGCTGCTTTTCCAAAGAGGTCTGTGGGATGCTCCTCATCCATCCAGCCTCACCAAACACAGCACCTTGGTTGCAGTTCACCTTCCCTCCATAGCCGGGGTCCCTGGGAAACGTACCCCACTGCTCAGCAGGGAGGCAAGAACCAAGGGCACATTCTTGCTTGAGACCTGGAACTGTCCACCTCTGCCTTACTAAGAGCCTTCAGGATCCTTCTTGCTCTGTTTTGTCCAAGGGGGTCTCTGGGATGGTCAGAGGGGGTCTCTGGGACATTCTTCCGACCAGGAATCGAAATTTCCTCCTCGTCTGAGTCACCTGTTCACTTTTCCTGCACATTTCAGTTTGTTAAGTAAACATATCTCTGTTCCCTTCATGCTCCCCTGCCCTCTTGGCCTTTTGTCCTTCAACAACAGGGTTCCCAAGCAGTCGCCGCCTGCCCACTCGTTTCATTGCCGAGGCCTGTTTCACGTTTTCCTGCTCCGTCCATTAAGGGTGTTTTCATCTGTGAGTCATGTGCGTTATAAAACAGGTCGTTTCTCCCGTCGCCCTCTCAGGAGGGTGTTTTTCTGATGAGCCGGTATGCAAATGTCCACATTTGACGGAAGGAGCACTTTCCCGCGGCCACATGTACCTTTTTGGGACCAATCTGCAGCATAATTTCTCAGAGCGCCGCGCTGAGTGAGGACTCGCGCTGACCTTCTATGGAAGGCTGCCAGGGTACAAGTGGTGTGAAATTTTTCACGATGGATTGAAAAATGTCTTTTAAGGATGCCAAAGCTGTCCTTCTGGCGCATCTCAAAGTAACTGGGATTACGTTGGCATGATCACATTCAGAGTCGACGGAGTGAAATTCAAATCAGATTTCCTTTGAACAGCGTTTGCTTTGAACTCTGCCCGAGCATCGTTTAGAGGAAGGTCTCATGACACAATTTGATCGCTGAAATGCGTGCAGGTTGAAATCCACCTCTCTCCCCGTGGTTAGTCCTAAACTTTGAACTTGACATGAGAAACTTTGCAGCTCCTCGTGCAACCTCTCATCTGCTCCTTCGCAGCCATGGAGGCGCGTCAGAGGTTTGAAATAGGTGCACAAATCGCCATGATGAAAACAGGTTCTGCAGTTTGCACGGGTCTAAAAAAAAAAAATAAAGAGAGAGACGGGAGAGGAAGAAACATCAGCGGAACAAGTCAGTCGTTGTTAATTAGTTTGGCTCTGAGGGACACAAAGCTCCACAAACATTCCTGAGGAATTCTTTTGGACGGTCCAGCTGAAATGCAGCAGCAGAGACGAAACTTTTGGTTTCCAGGAGCCGAGCCACAAACAAGCTTCAAAAGACGAGAGCGCTCCTCATCCAAAAAGCTTCTTTTCCTCACTAGTCGCAGGAGCAAATTGCATGCTTTAGCTGTTAAGACTAATCCCACCAGCCTGGCACTCGCTTGTCCTAAAGCCCTTTCATAAAGGCGGGGGGGGGGTTCACATCTGATTTGAGTATCTGAGGATGGAAAAGCGTTTCTGCCTCTCATTGACGGAGGCTTCACGGCGATCAGCACCAATACCCATGATTCACGCCGGCATTTTGCTTTTTTTTATTGCCACTTTAGGGACGAAGGGGGGGGGGCAGATATTCATGTCAGGCAGAATTAAGGTGGCGCTGCGGGACCCTTCAAGGCCCGTCCCCATGAAAATTGTGTTTTTACGTATTTTGGGGACATTTGTTTAATGATGGAAGTCACATGGTTGAGTCCTGTATATTTTCTGCACTTAATTTAATAAATACAATTAAAAAACTGCACCTACTAACTCATCTGTGATGCTTCTGCTGTGATTAACCCTTGTGCTATCCTAGTCACTTTAACATTGGGAGTTGGGTCATCTAGACCCACTAGACAGTGCTCTGAACCTTTTTTCTTCAATGATTTGTGATCTTCACTGGTGTCCATGGATTACATGACATCCTCTCCACCTTTATCCACCTTTGTCATGGTAGGGAGAACACGTCAGTATGAGGGTGGGGTCATTTTGACCCCACAAGATAGCACAAGGGTTATAGCGCATCAGGCTCCCAACTCCCAAGGGTAACGTTACCATTGGGAGTTGGGAGTGATAGCATGGGGGTTAAGAGTGTTTTCAGGCTCTTTTTAAAAGGCATGTTCAGCTAAACCACGCCCAACGTTTGCCTATAAGGGCTTCTGGTTTGGTAGAGAAACTGCAACAAGCCTGACGACGTCTGGTTTGGCAATAAAAGACAAAAACCAAGTCCACTCTCCAGACACGACGGGGATCCATGTCCACCATTGCAAGGACGCCTGCTGAACCGTTTCCATTTTGTGCCTAAACTGCGTCACGTGCAGCGCTTCAACATACGGCTTTTTTAATTTGGTGCAGAAATCTGTTTTTTTTTTTTTTTTTTTTCAAATTTTGTGAATCTGGAGCAGACCAAAAGGAAAAGCTTTGTTTTGTAGAAAATTCGCTGGCTCTCTGCTCCGCTCCGTTCTGATCATCCACCTGCAGACAAACAGATCCATGAACCTCTTTGTTTTCCTGGTCTGAGCTGGAATCTGGATCTGAACTGTACGGTTGGACGGCTCCATGAGTGCTCGGCATTTTTTGCTGCTGCCGGAAATGTTGGGTTGGGGTAGTGAGGGGCTGTAAGCTAGCAGGAGAGAGTGTAAACAGATAGCTCTCAGCTATAGGCGATGGGAATGGGGGTGGGGTTGCCCCAAATCAACAGTCCGGCCGACAACTCCGAGGCGAATTTCTAACAAGCTCCTGCAGAAACTTGTGTTTCTGATTTTGGCTAAAAACGGCATCATCACAATTAAAAGACGACTGGGAAGGATTTGAAAGTAGATGAAAAGCTGATGACAGCGGGTCTTTCCGTGCTTCCCATTAGCCGTTCTACGGTAATGAGCTGCTTGTAATACAAATGTTTATTTCTGTACATGAAGTCTCTGAGCGTGCTCCGTTTGCTGCCATTGTTTCATCAGGATTTGACTGACAGCGCCTTTGGGGTTATGTGTCCTGCCATATACATTTCCTCCTCTTTAAAGGGTGCAGGTGCAGCAGCGGCGGCGGCGGCGGCGGCGTGTGAAGCCGCCGGAGCGCCTCACATCCAGCGTGACTCCCTCACATTTGTGCAATAGCGGTGTAACTCTGTGAAAGACGGCAGCCGTCTGATGCCACCGCCTGTGCTTCGCGCTCGGCTGCCTTATGCGAGCCGGTTCCAGCTTCTTGCACGTGGGCGGAGTCCACCGGACCACCCCAGAGCCTCTGCCCCCCCACCCAAAAAAGCAGGGGGCATTCCTGCGCTTTGGCGGCGACCTTGTAACCCGAACGTTTTCTTCTACAACATGACGCTTGGCGAGCGTTTGACAAAAGAGCGGTGTTTATGACATAAACTTCAGTAACGACGCAGCGGGACGAGGCGAACGGTTTGTTTTGGTGGTTTAAACCGGAATTTCTCTGGGAATGTGGCTGTGAGGCCTCACACGGAGGAAATTAGCTTATTGGGATCGCTGGCTTTGGCCCCCGCAGCTGGGAAAGCTCCCCAGAACCCGAAACAAGTGAACCCTGGTGTGTTTCACTGTAGTGGGGATGCAGGTCATCTGCAGCTGATAAACAGGGATAAAACAAACAAAATAGGGCTCCAAAATTAACAATTTACCTAATGGAGACGCACCTTTCAAGAAACCAGTACAGCATAAGGGAAAAAAGAGAGTAAAAAGAAGAAAAATGACAGAATAAACCATAAAAACATTTTTTTTTTTTAAACGTGAAAGAACACGAAGGTCTTTAAAAAAGTGAGACAGAGTTTATGTTACTGATGTCAGGAGGGAGAGTCTGATGGAACCAAAGGGAGGAAGTGAGGCCGGATGGAGGAGGAATATCAAAAGAGGGCAAGAAGGAGTGGAGGTGAGGAGGAGGTCATGGAGGAGGTGGTCATGGAGGAGGAGGTCATGGACGACTGAAACCACCTGGGAGGATTCAGAAAGTGATTCTGTGTGACTCCATGGATTTATCGTTCATGCAGGTCCAACAGGCCTCTGTGTTGTGTAGCGCTGCAACAAATATGGCGAGCAAAAACTAAATACTCTGAAAAATGATGGAAATCTCCATTTTCTTCATATTTGTCCTCAATTATGAGCAAAACGCCGCAAGAAGACGTTCAAAACAGCGTTTTTCTCTGCGTCTTTTTTTAAATTTCGTATTTGTATTACGCATTTTGACTTGATTTTCTCTTTACCAGCCATCCCACGAACAAGAACTCCAGCCTTCAATTCTGGGACTTTTGGGGTCACATCCCGGCGGAGCGTCGAGCTCGGCTCCGGTTGGAAACGTTCGATCGGCTTCGGGACGCCTCTGTGCACGCCGGAAGAAGCCAAAGCTTGACAACCTGCCATGCCGAGTTACTGGAAATGATGACGAGACAGTTGCCCCTAATGCAGGAGGAGCAGGAGGGGAGGGGAGGGGTTTAGTTAGCACTCTGCAGTCTGTGTTTACAGGAGAAGAAAATACCCACAAATCATTGCAGCGTTCCTGCATGGACGGCAGGGAGGGAATGTTTCCTGAATGAGCAAAAATCTGCTTTTATACGGCCGTCCTGCAGCTGCGGTTCGGAGTTAGTCATGATAATCTTTTGGGGGGGGTAAACAAGTGAAGAAGGAGGAGGGTTGGGAGGGGGGGCTGGTTGCGTGACAAGCACAGGGGGTGCTAAATTCTGTCTATTGGGGCTGCAGCGACCATTTCAACCATCTCTAATCATGTGAAATGATTCCAAAAGCCCCCCCCCCCCCCAACACCCCACCCTGACCTCCATCCACCCCACAGCCGGGCCGTCCTGTGGCCGCCTCATCACCAAACGCGGAACCTTCAGTGTCGTCATTTAGGGCTTCACAAAATATAAGACAAAAACGGGGGGGAGGGGGGCAGAAGATGTGGATTCAATAATGCTCCCCTCCTCCGTCAGGGTTTAATTACCCCTTTACCCCTCCCCTCTAAGCTGCCTGTCCCCCCGCAGAAAAGCTGCTGCGTCCAATCAAACGCCGTGACCTTTGACCCCCTCCTCTCTTCTCCAAACATGACATTTCAGGTCCGTCAGGTGCGCCCCCCCCCGTGTGCGTTGTTGGGGCGCTCTGCTGCATTAATCACGCCAGGCGTTGTAATTACAGCAGCTCCAGTGGACGCTGGCATCCGTCTGTAGCTCCTCTTCCTCTTCTCCCTTCCTGACCTCGGTGGTGAGGGCGCCGCTTCTCCCGCCGTTTTGTTTGGGAAGTCAAGTGGGCCTGCCGTCGGGTTTGACGCCGCGCTTCAGCGCCGACGCCGTTTCAAAATTTAATTTAGGGGATTATCTCTCTATTGATTTCACTTAAAACCGATTCTTTTCTCTTCCTTCTGCTGCTGGGATTAAATATCCGCCGTTTTTTCTCCGTACTCGCCGAAGCTCGGGAAGAGCCGCCTCGCCTGGCAACGCCTTAGCGCCGCGCCGAATTCCGCCGCCTATCTGCATCTGCCGCTGTGTGTCGGTGCGGCCTCCGCGGCATTAATATTCATCTGTGAGTGCACTGAGCAGAACAGATTAGCAGCAGTAATGATGAGCGTGTGGCGATAAGGGGGCGGCGGCGGCGGCGGTCCCGGCAGTCTGAACGGGCCTCCCCTAAACCCGACTGGAAGGAGGCGAGCGAACTCATTACGGCTTAACAGCTATTAGATTAGCATTAGTTCCCCTTTGAAGGGAGAACTGCGGCGGTGATGAGGCATTCAGGGAGCGCCGTTAGCCGGTTGTTGACAGCTACCAGCTCCTCCGGCGGCCCTCCAGGAACGACCGCTCAAGCCGAGGAGGAGCCGCTGCCCAAAGCAGGACGAAGACTCCCTCATTTGGTCCTAAAATGGGTTCGATGGCAGGAGGCGAGCTGCCATCGGGGGGTCTGCTGTTCTGCTAAACGTTTTCCGTGGCTGATTAGTGAGATCTGCGGCGTTTTATGTCCATTTAAACGACGTGAACACGACATAAAAAGCTTCTACAGTGACACTTTTTTTTTTATCTCCCATAATTCCAACAAAGTTGACAAGTTTTCATTTCAATTATGACAAAAGTTGTGCATTTTACAAGGACTCACCAGCTGCGTTTCCATCAACTATGAAATTGCACAAATTGGATTTGTCATCATAAAATCGCCTAATAGAAACACGATCGTGACGTGGACGCGGTAGACGTGGTTTTTGAGGCGTAGCAAAATGACACATTTCACAAAACCGCAATGGAAACAATTAAATGAGTCATTTGACCAACAACTGTGTACCAAACCGCGCGGCGGTGTGTTCATGTGGAATTATTGGATCCTCTGTGAAATCACCAACCACCATTTCCCAAAAACGTCTGTAGCCCCTCCCACGTGTATCTGCTGTCAATCAAAGTAATGTTCGCATCCGTGTTTTTGAATGACTCATCACGCCGGTTGGTTTGTGTTTATTCGCATCATTAGGACATAATGGAAACAGAAGTACGAAATAACCACACAAACAACACGAAAATCCACGTATAAAGCAAATATGGCCCAAAATCTGTGCGTCAATTACGTCGTTTTAACGCGACGTAAAAGTTGAACATCGGTGGTACATTCGTGAAAAGTCCGTTAGACATACGTGGAACAGTCGTGGAAAGCCACAAATTTGTGTTCGCATCTTGCAAAAGTCACTCACAATTCGGTAAGATTGAACTATAAACTATGTTAAATACGCGTAAATTGCGTAATTCTCAAATTTGCGAAATTGTGTTTTTACGACAAAGTAAAGTTTTGCTCACACGTGTGAAGGAAACGCAGCTACTGAAGAAGAGGAGAGCCTGGGGCCAAATGTTTGCCGAAGTTTTGGATGTTGATGACACGGTGTTAGCAGGACCATCCACTCCTCCAGGAGTCAGGGGGGATGGGGGGACCGGAGACGCAACGGGCATAACGTGAACTAACTGAAGGGTGTGAGACAGAGACGCCATGCAACACAACGGTGACACACTACAGACAGAGCGGTGTAAATTCAGGGTTACCACACACACAAAAATGGTACGTTCCATTTCAATGACATCCCTTAAGGTGGCTGTACCAACATCAAGACAACTGCAAAACACACACGCGTTAGGGCCGTGTCACACAGCCACTTCCTATATTTTGCGCAATTTCCACGTGTGATATTTCGGTCTTTCGTGATGCATGCGTGATGTATGTTATTCATAAGTGTTTTTCGCGTTCGGCATTCGCTGATGTACGCAAATGTCCATCGAAGGTCTTCACGTGAATTCAGTTGTTCAAAATTTTTGGTCGGTTGAGAATTACGCAATTTACGCGTATTTTACATCGTTCATGAGCAATTTTCACGTAAAACTTAAATTGTGCGAGACTTTTGCAAGATGCGAACGCAAATTGGTGGCTTTCCGTGACCGTTCCACGTATGTCTAACGGACTTTTCACAAATGTACCACCGATGTGTAACCTTTATATCACGTTAAAATGTCGTAATCGACACACGGATGTTGGCCATATTTTGCTTTTACGCTGATTTACGTGTTCTTTGCGTGGTTTATTCATACTTCTTATGGGTTTTAAAGTGGTTCCTGATACTTTGTCACAATTTTACGTAAAGAACCGCGACTTTTCTCGCTTCCTCCACATATTTTCACGTATGACCAATTTTCATCCGTGTAATATGCACCAAATGTAGATAGTGGCCGTTTGACACGGCCTTAGATGCAGATGCTCTTCTCCACGACCTTCCATGAGGACAGACAACCCAAAAACATCTACCTCTACCTGGGTGCATGTGACTGGAGCACAGCACAGCAAGAAGATCAAATCCTGACGTTCCTGGTGTTCTTCGGGGTCAGAGGTCAACCAACACCCCACAACTCTAACCTCAAAGACGGAGCACTTTTCCAGGTTGTCATTCCACTTCCAAATCCAGTCGTTTGCGGTGAAACGTTCCTTCATTTCCTCTCATGACCCTTTTACCGGCGAGTTTGGTGAATGTAATTCTTAACGGCACATCAAAGTTAGAAACTATCAGAGGTTTTATTTAAAAGCCACATTCCACTTATCTGCGTCAGTTTGAGAGTCACTGGTGTTTCTGTGGAAGGTGAGCTCCACCGCCACCGCCGCTTTCAGTCGTGAAGGAGAAAAAAAAAAAAAAGGTCTTTGATGTCAGGAATGAGAGATAAAGAAAGACGACTGAGCCGACTCTAATTAGAAAACAGTTCTCCGTTCCAACCCTCAGTCGCAGTAAATAACCTTTTAGCTTTACAACCTGCGTGTGATTGCGCTTTATGAGATTAGAGCCGAACGCTTCCTGCTGGACGCCGTTTGAAAACGAGAAAATTGCTGCGGGGGGGGTTTGCCGGCGACGGGCTGCAGGTGGCGGCTGGATAAGCAGCCTCCGCAGGTTGACGGTGGGCGGATTTCCATCCTTCTCCAGGACAAGGCATCCTTTTTGTGTTGAAGCGGATATATGTGGGTTCTCCTGACGGACGCGACTAACCCTTGTGCTATCTTCTGGGGTCCGGATGACCCCACCCTTACATTGACGTGTTCTCCCTACCATGACAAAGGTGGATAAAGGTGGAGAGGATTTCATGTAATCCATGGAGAGCAGTGAAGATCACAAATCATTGAAGAAAAAAGGTTCAGCGCACTGTCTAGTGGGTCTAGATGACCCCACTCCCAATGTTAGCGTTGGGAGTGGGGTCATCTGGATCCCACAAGATAGCACAAGGGGCAATAATCTTGCTTGCGTGCATCATGGATGGACTCGTGGGGGTTTACCCCTGGCGCCGACCACTGAAACGTGGGGGGGCAGAAGATGCCGATGAGAAATCTGCTCTGTCAGTACGTTGCCCAGGCAACACTCCACACTAACGGAGCTCTGTTTGATAACTCGATGATGGGAGCGGTGGGGGAGCCAGCGTGGGTCTGAGATGCTATTAGCAGAGGCGGTGGAAAGGGCCCCCGGCGGGCCCAGCCCCCGCCAACAGATAAGGGGAGGGACCCGCCATTTAAAAGGTGGGGTCAGCGGGCCTCCACTCTCCTCCCCCCCCCCTCCCCAGAAACCAGTCACACAAAACAACCAAAAAGACCGCCTTTGAACTTTTTTTTTTATTCAATCTTTTTTTTTCCAAACCAGGAATGTTTTTTCCTCTCTTTAGAGGCATGTTGGGGGGGGGGGGGGGGGGAGATATAATGGAGGGAGGGGGGTCAGCGTGATGGGTAGATAAGAGGAGGAGAGGACACAAAAATAGCCTCTCACGCTTAAAGGTGTCCCAAATATAAAAAAAAAAAAACTCAACACGTCACGTTTGAGGGACTCTGACTCTGCTGGCACAGTGAAGCACTCTCAAGCAATTTATAAATGGGGTGGGGGGGGGGGGTTTGGCTTTGTTATTTTTAAAGTCCCACTCTGATGGTCTTTTATTTTCAAAGTGTTGTCAGTGGTCTTTTAACTGTGATTACGCCGTTTTTAGCCAAAATCCAAAAAACCTGTCATTTCCTAGGACATACTGTCTGGACGGGTTCATTAGAAAGACGACCTCTGAGTTGCGGGTGGGGCCGTCGGCACAGAGCAACCCCGCCCCCTTTCCCTTTGAGGAGAGCTTGGAGCAGGGAGCATGTGATACACAGAGTGTATTTTCTATGTCACAAATAAGTAACAAAAATCTTTTCGTCATCGAAATTTGAACGGGAAGGTTCCAAAACGTTTTTAGCTTTGGAATTTTTGGTTTAAAACAAACACAAGAGTTACGACACAAAATTAAAAACTATAAATTTCTGAAACCTTGAGTGGGGATTAGCCTGTTTCTTTTTTTAATGTCATTTCCACATTTTTTCTTTGCTTTGTTTGCAGATTTCTACATTTTTTTATTTATTTCTACATGTCTGATCCTTTGTTTCTAAACATAAAAACAGTTTTATTTCAATTTTTTTTGTTAAAAAAATACCATATTTACAACCCAATTGACATTTTAGGACAGTTTCAGGTTAATTGTAGAATTATCAAATAATATAATAAAGATAAATCTTTAAAAAAGGAAGCTATAAGGCACACTAAAAGCAGTCCGCCTCATAAACTGGAGAGCGCCTTGTATATGGATTCATGTAGCGTGTTGAACTGTTTTTTTTTGTTACTAACAAGGTTGGAATTAATGTTACAGAAATGTTTATTTTTGTGGTAAAAGTCTGTTTTTCATGTGTTGTAAACACAGTAGGATATTACTAGTGTTGTGAATATGCTAATGCAGCTAATGCTTCTAACTCGGCTAACATGTAGCATGTTGAAAGGTTTTTTTAATTTTGTATCCCATGTTACTAAGAAGGTTGAGAGTTAGCGTAGTCACAGATCCGTTTGGTTTAGTAGTATCAGTCTGTTCTTTTTTTTTTTTTTTTTTTTTAAGTGTTGCAAACAAGGTTGGGAGTTACAGATAGCCTATTGTAAATATGCTAACCTGGCTAATTTGTAGCGATGTTGCACTTCTTTTTTTAATGTGTTACTAATTAGGTTGGGGGTTAGCATAGTCACAGTTAAGTTTGTCATTGTTAGGGGATTTTTCACGTGTTGCAAACACCGTTAGCAGTATAGTGTTGTAAACATGCTAATGCGGCTAACAATTAACAGGGCTAATGTATAGCATGTCACAAACAAGTTCTAGAGTTCCTGTGCACGCAGTTATGGACTTGCTTTATAGTTCAGTGCGTCTTATCTTTCAAAATTTGCCCTTCCCATAGCGCAGAAAATACAATCTATGTCCTCCATCAGCAGAAAAATGCAACAAGAACACGTTAAAACACCAAAAGCGCCATTTTTATCGGAGTGGGTCTTTAAAGCTGCTCTTTACAGCCCCCTCTCTTTCTCTTTAAAACATCAGCGGCTGCGTCGATGTTTGCTTTTTTCATAAAGAAAGCCAGACATCACACCGACATGAAAATCTAAAGAAAAAGAAAGTTCTTTTCTTTTACTGAGGGAACAAAAGAACAGAAAATCGGTTCTTTGTTGTTGTATTTTTTTGTCATAAACACTGAAGAAAATGATCAAAAGAGAAAAGCAGACACTTCATTTGGCATGGAGGATTTTTTTTAAAGTACTCTGAGCATGTTTAAACTGACACAGACTCAACAGGATACAGAAAAAAACACAAATTGGTACAAAAAAAGAAGAATTTGAGGTGCTTTTTTGTTTTTTTTTGTTGTTGTTGTTGTTTTAAAACCCACCCAACTTTTCTGAAAATCAACTTTAATACAGTCAAGTACAATCCGAACTCTTCCTCCTCAGATGGAGTGAAAAAGCATTATGGGAACATCATCATCATCATCGAGTGCCGAACAAATTCATTTCAGACGAATGTGACACGCAGGTATGAAAGATTATATGATACAAAACACAGCTGAGAATTGTTGAAAGGTTTCAGGTTTAACACTGGCTTCACACAGGATACATGGCAACAACACTGGAGGCTTTGTGTGTCTGTGTGCGTCTGTGTGCGAGTCTGAAAGGAAAAGCGGTCCACCGCCACCCAGTTTACACATAAGCCATAAACATGTTTGAGCAACACAAAACAGCTTTATTAGTATGCACATTTGAACACCTCTGAACTCTGCGAGCTCGCGGCGCCGGGCACTGGCGTGTTTGCGTGTCTGTGTGTGTGAAGGAGGAAAGAAAAACGCACAATCGCTCGTTTCATCCTTCCCGTGTCCGGCGGGTCGATCACGGGAACACAGAGTCACATGACGGTGATCAGTAAAGGTGAGAAGTGTGTGTGTGTGTGTGTGAGAGAGAGAGGCGGGAAATTGGAAAAGGGGGAAAGGGGGAGGGGGTGACAGTGCGCCGCCCGACCGACGCGGCTGAGAGGCGTTTGCGACAGTCATCAAAATGTTGGGGAATCGGCGTGTTTGGTGGAAACGGGGCGAGGCTCATGAACCGTCTGAACGGAAAGCGTGGCGGCGTCCCGCTGAATGTGTGTGTTTGAGAAGGTCCGTTCTTTCTGCTCGTCAAGAGTCCAACCCCCCCTCCCTCCCCCCAAAGTCCACTTTGGCGGTCGGTCCATCAAAGAGGAAGTCTCTTCGGTCTCTATCCATCCTTCATCTTTCACTCTCCTCTCCTCCTCGGTGTGCAATTACTTCACAGTCTTTCCTCGTCTTCTTTTATTTTTTTTTAAGTTCTTCATCACCCCTCCCCCCCCTTTATTAATTCTGTCCCCTCTCCCACACCCTGCTTCCCTCCTCTCCCCCCTCCCCCACAGGAAATGAAAAATAAACAGAAAAACTTTCATAAATGTTTCTACCTCAACACTTCCACGAACGAGGTCTAGACCTCAAAACTACAGCATAGTACAAGGAGCTATAAAAATATACAGAGTGGACCCTAAAGGGGCGGGGGCTGAACGGGGGGGGGGCATCAACTTCGCTAAAAAAAAAGGATTCAATTATTGTACAAGGCAGAAGGCAGGAGATCAGGTCAAGTTTGAAAAACATAAAAATCAGTAGAGGTGGAAAAAAAAACAAACATGGAAAACAAAAACGGAAGAAAAGAAAAACATCTAGAAATTATTTACTGGATATTCATATATATATCATCTATAAGTGTTGATAGCCATAAAAAATCTAACCCTTTTTTTCTTGATATTCACTCACTAATTTGTGTTTTGGTATTTAAGACAAGTCTAAAGGACACACACACACACACACATACACACACACCAACCTGCTGAACGCACTCGTCTAAAGGTGCGACAGCAGTGCCATAATTATTATCCAACCTGTTCACGTACACACACTCACACACACTCAGACACTCACAAACACACACACTCACACGCGGCTTAATAAAATATACAAGATTCTGAGCGTCACCGATTGTTCCAACCATGTCGGGCCTGGGCGTGATCATGTGAGCGCCGCTCGGGCGATCGAGTCAGACGGACCAAAGGCAGCGAGGCCCTGCGGTTTGAGTTAGTGGACTTGCCTCTTGTTATCTGAGGAGGCGGGGCAACAGACCACGTGGGCGTGGCCACTAACAATCAGAGTCTCTGGAGGTTTTTTCTCTTTTTTTTTCTTTTTGGGAAACCTCACATGACTCGGCGCCAGGTCCGTACCCTTCCAAAGAAGGGGGTGTGCTGCACTTGTGAGTTGGCCCCAGGCGGTGACGGTCAGTAATGCACGGACGGGGCGTGTTTAGCTCCTCTTGCCCCTTCCTGAGGGCCTCAAGAAGGGTCGTGTACCACCGAACACACTTGACGGCCCTCTTCTGGGGAAATGGGGCGGCGGTTTGTTCAGCTGGAAACTCAACTGTGATTGAGGGCCAAGAAAGGGGGGGTCGGGGGGGACAATACTTTCAGTATTGAGGCGATCGGGGCTGAAGCTGTGATGGCAAACGCTGGGATTGGCTGGGAGGAGGGAGGTGGGCGTGTCCAGTCATCCAGAGTGACAGTTCTCTCATACTTTGTAGTAAATGTTGGCCGGACTCTGAGGCGGCATCTCCTGGACGATGTACACCGGGTGGCCGTAGTCCCCGCTCACCTTCTCGTAGTGAGGGCAGTAGGCCGAGTCTGAGGTCCGCAGCGGGATGATGATGTCGCTGGGCTCGGAGCCGTTGTTGTTGGAGCTGGTGATGCCCCCGCCTCCTCCCCGCTTGGGGCTGGTGAGGGAGGACAGGGAGAGCGGAGGATGGTGGGTGTCCGAGTGCTTCGCGTGCCGGCGCCGGTAGCACACGAAGCAGATTACTGCGGTGACCAGCAGGAGGAAGGCGGAGCCTCCCGCTGTCCCAGCGATGACGGCGATGTTAGAGCCTTGGAGGGGGCCATTCTCACCTCCGCCATCCCCTCCGATCGGCCCTCGAGATTGGGTGGAGTTTCCTGCACCACCTAAAGCACAACAGAAGAGTTTTACTACAGGGACCGACGAAGATTAAACCAAATACACCTTTTGGGTTTTTGTAAACTGGGAGAAGCAAATACTATATTAGTGGATGCTCATTCCAATAGAAGCAGCAATTCAATGTGAGGCCACAGGAAACTATCACTGAACAGAAGACAAGCCAAAACACTGAAGCCTTTGCCATAATTCATAGAAAGACTGATGACTGTTCCATCAACTTTAGCCCAAAACAAGCTTCAAATCTTTCTACCGTCTATATTTAAATATATGCTTTTATTTCCTTATTAAAAGAGATATTTAAACAAGAACCTGCTTGTCTGGGCCCATAGAGGGTCATAGACTAGAGTGGCCACATCTTAAGGGCAGCACCGGTGTGTCTCCTAGTTTGCTTGAGACTTGACCGTACTAAAATGGAATGTACCATTGTTGTGGGTGTGGTGAATGTATCGTACAGTATTCGTAAGGCTAATGTAAGTTGCACGCACTTATGACGTACAGGTGATGCTGTTGTACGTACGGTGCCCTTATGCCACACTCTCGTGGTAAGTACAGATGCTAGATGCAGCGGGTGTGTGCGAGATACACAGGTGTTCGTAGGATGCCGACACAAACTAATTTTTTCATTTCCTACAGTCGGAGTGTGCGCAAAGAATGCACGCTTGTCACGTGAATAGCGCTAACAGCCTTCTTGTGCGGTCCTCAGAATTTGGGGGATTTAATACATGGAAAATCAGCCTACATTTCGTTCGCTACGACTTGTCGTCCGCAGTATGCCATAGAAATAAATGTGCATGAACATTTTCGCTCTACAGCTCATCGAGTGGGCTACGACTTTGATACTTTATGCGGGCCATCTGCACGCTCCGTACAGGTTGGACCATTTTGTCCACCACAGACAGCCTGTACCCATCTGTGGGTACGGGAGGTTGTGACTCCTTTATACGCTTGTATAAACGAGATCAGGATGTTGCAATGGACCAGCCAGAGTGCAGACCTCAGTTCAAATAAAGTGCTGCGGTTCAACCCCTGTAAGCTGTAAAAGGCTTCATTCCTGTAAACCTTAATGAACTGAAGCTGGAGAGCAGAGACTGATCATTACTGCTGCTGAAGGTGGATCCAACACAGACTAAGTCGTCTTGGGTTCACGTTCCAGAGATTTCTGCCTTTCACCTCAGTTTTTTAGGAATCTGTTTTTAACTTCTGTTGCTCCTCTTCCTCAAATTGTCCTTTTATCTCGAGAAAGAAGCAATAACACTGCAAGCTTTCCGAAAGTGTGTGTTTATGAGTTCCTAAAAAAACAGCAGAGCTCTCTTTGCACCACAATAGCATGACTAATGGTGATGGTTTGGCTCCACCAGTGGAGGCTGCATTGGCTTGAGCCGGTGGAATGCTTTAGGTCTCCAGCAAATCTCACAGAAACTCATTTGCGGTCTCTTCACTTGTGTGATGAAGTGGACGGCGGCGCATAGAAAGCGGAGAGGAATGTCTGCGGCGGGATGCTGCACGGCGTTTGCTCCTGTGGAAAGAGCCACAGAGCGTGTGCAGGTAACACTCCACTCCCCTAACCTTAGGAGCGGTGTTTTCTTAGTATTACGGCCCACCACATAAAGAGTGCTCCACTTGTACCACCAGACCACACACTCTGCCCGTCCTGTCCAAGTTGAGGTCAGAACTCGGCAGGTGGATGAAGGCCTGCACTGGTGTGTTTATGGAAAGGGGGCGCCGGATTGTGCTGGAGAGAGCGGCGAGCTGGTTACGGCTTTGGATTGGCCCATCATTATTCCTGGCACACGTTGCTTTCTTCTCTCTCCGTCTCAGGGTTGTCATGGCCGTAATGACCTGCCTTCCTCCAAAACCGGAGCTGAATCCACCTGAGGTCCCTTTACTACGTCTGCCTAATTCCAGACGTCGATTAGACTCCCCTACACCTCCCACTGCTTTCTTCCTCTTCTTATTAAGCCCTCATCCCTTATTTTCCATCTTTGACGGCCTCTCCTCACAGGCTCACATCTACATTTTGCTCTTGGTTTTGGTCACATGAGTGGGGGCTTTGATGCCTGTTTTCCTCACTGTGTTTCACATCTTTTCTGTTTGCCAGCCCATTGAATAACTAATGGCCTGGAGAGGGTTTATAGATCAAGTTGGCCTCAAGCACTGAAGGAAAAGAGTGTTTTATGTTATCAGGGACTGCAGTACTGAAGCAAAACACGCAGAAGGTTATAGAAAGTGTCTATTTTTTTTGCCGACATTACAGTCTTGAAATAGGAAACGCGTTGTTGGGATGCTTTGTTGAGGCTATTTATTAACCCTTCAGCTCCAGTGTTGACATTTTTTGGACTACTGTAACTCTTCAACCGTTTAGGCAATTAAACGTAATTCTATCAGATTCTAACATTTTATGTTGATAAGCGACATTTTACGCTGATGACACTCAAAGCTTTGTGCCAATACACACCAGTTTCCAGTAGTAACCATCGGATTGTGACAGATGCTCAGAGCGATTAAAATGTATCTCCAATATTCATTCTCTCCTCATTCATACTTGGTAATGGTAAGCTACTGATGTAGCCACAGCTGCCCTGGGACAGACTGACAGAGGCGTGGATGCCAGTTGGCGACTGGGATCGAACTGCCAACCCTTTAATCATTGGACGACCTAGTCACCCACCTGAGCCACTGCCACCCACAACTTCCCAGAAGGTACGTGTTTACGGAATCAACGTTACTCAGCGAAGCAATTTTGCGGCGTTATGGTTTATGTTAGTAATTATTCACCTTGATCGCATATATGGTTGTTAAGATTTACGGTATGTCAAAGAACTTGGGTTATTTAGATGCCGCTGGTGACATCTCAGATGTAAAACGGTAAAAGCATTTCGGTCAACATCACCATTGGGTAAAGTCATAAGAATTTAACTTTGTTGACCAAAAATGATTTTTGTTTACCATTGTACACAAACACTTGTGTACTTCAGCCAACCATTTACAGTGACTGCTGCTCTATGTGTCCATGCATTCCAAAATTTTTTTTTCCTACCATGCACGATAGTCGGGAAGTGAAACTCAAGTAGAAAGATAAGTTACACACAACAGAATAATTCACATGGAAAGGTGGAAAAACAGACATGCATGGGACGTGTGGTGGATGCTAACTGGTGTTTTACTTATTTACAGTCTTTAAGGTTAAAGACTGTGATAAAGGGTGTTGTTTTTGGAATATTGATCACTTGTGATTGATAAAGTTTGGTTGTCAAACAACGTCTTATTCAATGTCAGTATTACCAAATACAAAAATATACATTTAATCTGCAATATAAAAACATAGGGTTATTCATTTTTAAATGAAAGGAAGTGAAAAACAAAATTTTTTTTTTTTTTTTTTAAAGAAAATGGGTACATTTAAACTATATGATGATATTCTAGGGTTTAGATACGACACACGAGTATAACTGAAGTGAAGACTGTGAAGCCATGCTAACTGATGAAATTCAATTACGACTGACGAATAAAATAAATGACACGGTTAAATCTGGTGTGACAGAAATTCCACACATACATGACATAAACTAATAGATATATATATTATTATCATTATAGAGATATACGTTTTGGGATTAATTACTAATTTGTCCACAAGCTGATGCAACATCCATGTAAATAAGACCAATTTATAGGGATCTCTTATGGAAAATGTCAATAATTTAGCATTTTCCTTGTTACAGCTCTTGTCTTGTTTACTATGTTTACTATGAAATGGATTGTTGGAGCTTTACGGGTACTGTAGTCCTAGTTGGAGTGCTAGGTACAGTACTCCAGCATAACGACGTGAAAAAGTCAAGAGTATTATTTTGTATTTAATGTGTTACAACAGAACAATGTTGAGTTATTGTCAAAAAAGTTTGTCTGACTTCTAGGTTTCATTTTTACAGATACAGGAGACAAAAAACACAGTTCTCTACAAAAACTTCCCATCAAACCCTCTGACCAATTGCCTGCCTCTAAGACCCTCTAGGCATTCTGGGTGGTGTGGTCATACCCCATTATCTATGTTGCTTATGTATAAAAGTTGAACTATCCATTTTTCGTAGTGCAACTTATATTTCGTTAAACCTTATGGTCACAGTACATCTAAATACAGTACATATAAAGGTATACTGTAGTTTTGGGACTGTAGGGAGCACTGGATCATAAGAGCAGAGCACCATTAATGAGCGATCTACTTTCAAACTTCTGTGATGTAGAAGGCGCTCCAGACTATAAGACGCCTTATGCAGGACAAAAGATTCAGAGATAAGTCTGTCAGTCAGACTTTATTGACTGCGTTACTTTGGAACTTGGTTAGACCGTGCCACGTTAGCCACAGCAGAAGCATTAGCGTGCTCACAATATCCGTAACTCCCAACCTTGTTTGCAACACGTAACAAACAGACTGATCCAGCTAAAGCAAACATTACTGAGACCAGGCTAACTTCCAACCTTGTTAGTAACTTGTAGCAAAAAACAGGCTAACATTTAGACAGAGCGCTCTGTACCTCTCAAAATCACTTCAACATCAGTAAACACAACCAGAATTTGTTGTTGTTCACCTTTTGGTATACTCCTTCAGGGGTTGGCTACAGATCTTCAGGGGGGAGGCCCTTCCTGACACAACCCTGTATTTGATCCGGGCTGGGGACCAGCACAGGGAGACCCAGACTTGGGCCCCTTTATAAGCGTGAAAAGTCTGGAGGAGGCTCACCGCACCCCAGTGGAAATCGAACCTTGGTTTCCCTATGTACCAGTCCTTCAACTTAAGCAACCGAACACTGCCACACTGCCTTATAGTGTGGAAAGAAAATATGTTTTTCCAATATAACCTAGTACGATTAAAAAAAAAACAGAAGTAACAGTTGGTTTCCAGAGCCTTTTAGCACCTTTGTGGTTAGCTTTAGAAATCTTGTGATTATTTATTTTACTCTAAAAATCAAAACAGCAGTAAATGGCTGTTCAGTCTTTAGTTTAACCCACAAGATTTCTTCCTACAACCTTAAAATCTCTTTGCTCCTCCCATTTTGGCAGAGTTCAGAAATGTTCTCGAGCCCCGATGGAGACAATAACTGAGCAATAACGAAGCGGTCTTCAGACCAGCCCACTACAGATCAACGGGGGACATCTGTGTCTTTATCCAGCAACAGAGAAGACCTCTAATGAGGAACCGCTGCAAAAGAATAACAATCAGCATTAAGCCTTTTTAAAAAAGAGAATTCATTAACCCAAAACCACCTTCATATTTATCACATCAATGTCAGGTAGGAGCAAAAAACCCAAATGGCTTCCACTGATAACTGCGGGCGCATCTTTATTGTCGATTGAACAGAAAAGATTGCGGGAAACGTCTGAATGCTGCGGAGCTAGCAGCTAATTTAGATAATAAAAAAGTAATGCTGCTTTGGCAGTTCTTCCTTACGCGGCGCAGATAACAATCATCAGGAGCGCCTTATTCTCCGATATGAAACAAATTTATGGATGTGCATCCTCAGCGGAGTGTGAAAAGTGAATTAACGGGGAGTGTATAATTGTCAGCGTGTTTTGATTTGGCTGAGTGGAGTTTGTAGCAAATTAGCTGACAGGGAGAGAAAACTCCAAAAACAAATTCATATCAATCGAGGAGAGAGAGGCTGGTTTTTCCAGAGTCGGGGTTCGTCCTTCCATCTGAAGGTAAAGGAAAGTCAGAAAAAAATCGGCGCTTTGGCGTCCAAACGGTCGTTTCACACGTGCTGACGAGTGCGTGCGTTTTTTCCGCCGACTCCTCACATGCTGACTGAATCATATGCATATTTATAGGCAGAGTTTTTCACACGTTCCAGTCGAAGCATCATTGTTTTCTCACTTCTCACACTCGCCGCCTATGGACGAAGGTGCGAACGCGTCAATTCACGGCTCTGCCGATCCAAAGAAGCCCACAGACCGGAGGGGAAAGTGGACGCTTTCATGTGCAGCTGGAAACAGCCGCCATGTTTACCTTCCCCAGATCCTCGGAACGCAGAACCAACAAACTCGTGACAAGAACTCCCATTTGCTGCATTTGCCCTCTTCCCCCACTTTTCCTCCTCTCTTTTTTTTCTTGTCCTTCTCCCAAGGTAGCTATTATCCGTCCGTTCGCCGCCTGCAGCACTTAGCTGGAAGGGCCGGGTGCAGAGACGAAGGAGCGGAGAGAAATATGGAATTAAACGGAGAGATCGGCAGATGTCACCGCTGCACATTCTCCATCTGTCGCCCCCTCCCCTCGCTTCCTCTTTTCCTTTATATCCACCAGCCTTCGCTCATTCCTTCCATCCATTTTGCGGATGGATCTGCCGGGGATTAACTCCATTTGCTTTGCTGCTTACCTGGGTTTCTGCTGGTGGTGCGTCCCGCTGGAGGCTCCTTCTTTGGGGGGAGCCCATATGGGCCTGGATGGAGGGGGAGGGGAGAGAAGAGACTCAAATCAGACGGGAACTTTTCTCCACAGCACTTGACTTTTTTTTTTTTTTTCCGTTTAGTAGTAAAAAAAAAAAAAAAGAAGCTAAAGAAATATTTTCTGCTGCTTTGACCCGAGTGCAGCTTTGGCGAAGCCGCTCGTAATCTGCCGACGCTAAATCGTGCCATCTGTCCGGCGCCGGCATTAAAGAGCGTTCACGAGCGCCGCTGCATGAGATGCTCTGATGTTCGCACGGTCCTCAACCAGAATGTTCCGGCAGTCTGAAGCTGAAGTCAGGGGGTGACTGGGGTCAATGCCCCACTGTAGTCAACAGGGTAGAAAGGTCTTTGAAAGCCCCGTTGCCCCCCTTTTTACCTGACTGACGTGCTCAGACACACCCCTCCCCCCTTCCCCTGCCAGCCTGGTCAGAGCTGCACCTCACAAATGCATAACCCCCTCCCCCACACTTATTCTTTTTCAAAATGGTGACTTTTCTGATGCTTTAACTTCATAGCAACCGTTTAATGTTTTGGTCACCCGGAGGTGACGAACAGGTCTATGCCATTTTTGGAAAAATTGGCTAAAGTAAGTTTTTGGATTTCCGTAGCAACTGAGGTTTGTTTTAATTAACCAGGCCCACAATCATAATATATACACATCAAATGTCATATTGTTTCATTCAGCTAGAGCCAACGATTCATGTATTACATTTTCACATTATTCCAGAAAAAAAATGTGGGAGCAACAAGGGAACAACTATTTTGTGAGCTCGCCATGCTAACGCCACGCAAATATCGACAAACTTTATTTCCAGATTTTTCTTTTCACAGGTAGCCTCCCAATGGTACGCATGGATTAGAAGATGATGGATGAAGAAGGAGTTTAAATTTGTAGAGGAAACTGAAGGTGGCTCTTTTTTTTTGGTTGGAATATTCAAGATGGTGGCCTCTTCCCGAGGTCAAAGGTCAACAGAATTCAGGTCATGGTCGTAGACTGTGTAAAATTCTGTAACAATCATTTGAACAAGTTTTTTTTTACACACATTGAGCGAAAATGTGAAAAAAAAAAAATCGCCAAATTTGACACTGTGCCACAAAACACCTGACCTGTGGACATCCCATAATAATTTTAAAACTTCCTTATGATATCCTCGATGCATTTGTTTTGATTTCATTCGTGGATTTTGAACCTTTTTTTGTTTTGGGCGTCAAAAGAATATTTTGGTCCCCCTTCATTTTTTTTGACAGTTGCGCTAGCTGTGATGTCATCGTTTTGTGTGTGTGTGTGTGTGTGTGAATTCATCTTCACCAGGTTCTGGGTAAGGGTACTAGATCCAGGACTGCAGTGGGCCACAATAAAACCAGCGGTTGAAACTAGGCGGCTTATCTCAGCGGGCGCGAGGCGCCGCTTCTTCAGACGACAAACAACACGGACGTGACCTTTGTCTAAATGGGCCTTTTTTTTTTTCTTAAACCCCATCCTGGAAAAGCAGCATGTGAGGGCCATTAGCCGGGAATATTTTCCGACCAAATTAGACGCGCACGGGTCATTAAAAAATCACAGAGTGCGTGCACCAACGCCAAATGCAGTCATTTTGTTATCGCGCCTCTGCTGCGTGGGGTCATGTGTGTGCGTGTGAGTCCGGGCGCCTGCGTCGACACCTGCGCGTCACGAGCGACGGCGTCCAGTGTGAGTCTGTGGCGGCTAAAAGGCAGCGGGAGGAGGGAGTCAGCAGGCCTCATTAGAGCTGACTGATCCCACACTTGTGCGTCGTTCTCGCCACTTAAAGAGCTCTAATGTGCTCTGCAGAACGCACACAAAGGGAGGTGAACACGCATGCGTGTGTGTGTTTGTGTGTGTGCTCGCACCGACACAGTAAGATTACAGCGCAAATAAATAAAAAAAGAGGGGAGAGGACTTACTCTGTCCCACTTTCAGGACCACCTTCATGCCTTCTGTGGCGCACACGCCTCCTCTCATGCTATCTAGGTTCTGACGCGTCCCATCCGATGTGGCTGGAGAGGGGAAAAAAAACACAAGAAGAACACAATGAATCAGTCTGAATGCACACAGCTAACACTGGGTCACGGGTCTACAGGATGTTTCTAAAGGTTTCTAACTTATCCTTGTTTTAGACCATCTGTTTATGGGAAAAAAAAAGTTTTTTTTTTCCAAACAACTGCCATTATTATAGGAAAAAAGCTCATTAAAAATGAAATACAGCACACTCAAATATCCAGAATCACTTTCTGATCCAACACTATTCACACAAAAATAGCAACAACAAAAATGTTCAAATATAACAAAAAGCAATCATTCCTGTTGAATTTTTTTTTTTTTTTTAGCTTTGGTTAAAAATGTGGAGGACAGTGGTTGGAATAAAAGTTACTACTGCTGTGAAGCTTTTTTGTTGTATTTTTATTATTTGGTATTACTCGAAAAGAGTATCATAAAGAAGAGAAAGTGTGGCGTGTTTGCATTCACACTGCAGCAAATCGCACCAAAGTTCAATTGCAAGTACACCAGTGAGGTGGTTTGGTCATCACTAAAGTAAGCGCCTGCAAAATAAAAGAAACAAGTTGAATTATATGTGATGATGCACATGCTGTATGCTGAAACAGTTTGCTAAAGAGGCTAAAGCTAATTTGTGTAAAATGGCAATTTAGCTACAAACAAAAATAGCAAAAAAAATGGCTTCCAGATGCTAGCAAAATTTGCTGATTAATCTACCATGATACTAATATTAGAAAAAATATTTAAATGACTTAGTATTATTTCCACTATAAACAAAATAAGCTAAAAGAGTTAGCTTTAGTTTAATATTAGCAACATTTGTGTATTAAGCTCTCATGATCCTACAATACTCTAAATTAAATGTATAAGCTAGCGCAGTGCTAATATTAGAATTTAGTGCAAAATTATTCCATTAAACTATAGGAAAGCCAAAATGTGCTTAACAAGCTAGCAAGATGCCGAAATCAAACATGAGTGTCAAAATAGACGAAAAACGAGAACTAAAACAAGCTAAACAAAATAAAAAAAGCTAACATTAGCAAAATCTTCTAAGTGAGTTAGCAATTTGCTAAAAAGAGACTAATAGCCTAACTCTAAACCTATGACTAAGTTCCAAAGCATCTTGAAAAGTGCAGGGCTACTAAATAAAGCTGCTGTTAGAAACCAGAACTAGCATCAGCAAACTTAGCAAAAGACCCAGCAAGAATTTAGAGCTATGAGGCATAATATCTTAAGACATCTAATATGGACAAATACCTAAGATTATATATATATAAATAAATGTATTATTAATATCAAAAAGCTTAAGCTGACTTGTTGCTAATATTAGCATTTTTTTATCCAACTAATCCTACATAATACTACAATTTCATGGTTAATCAGCTAAAGACAAACTCTGCGTGCCATATTTAGCCCAAACAAATGTATTTCACTGGATCAACAGCACAACGTGCAGGAAAGCTGGTTCATGCGGAATAGGCTTTTATGAATCGTAACATGGCTTGAAATATGTAAAGTCAATTGTTTATGTAGAAAGTCTGAAAAAAGCTCAGGGTTTTTAACTTCAACTATCATCATATGAAGAAAAGCATCATGTTCTTTTGACATAACCATCTATACAAGGTCTGAGAAAGTACACCAAAATACCAAATTTAAAAAAAAGTAAATACACTCTACATAGTTCCACGGCTTCGTAGTTGAACTCAAAAGTTGTGGGAGAAAATAGATTTCATTGCAGACGTTGAAGCAATACGGCGGCTGACTCAAATGAAGACCTGAAGACGTCAGAGCTGCAGAGGTAAAACCTTGAATAAACTCTGAAAAACCCTGAAAGAAACTCATGTTGTGAAAAACAGAAAATAAAGTAAAAAAACAAGCTGATAAACTGCTGAATGAAGCTTGGAAAAAAAAACACAAAGAAAAACAGGATGTATTTAAACATCTGCTTGTTGTCACGGCAACAGAGCCATAACGCAGTGTCTCCGTGACACAAGAACCTAAAAAACTGAGTTTCACACTGTGAATGCGATCGCAAAGATATTTGTATTTGTCTTTGTGAAAATGTCTTCACATTAAACTGATCAGAAGTGAGAAAATCCAGCAGGACTTCTGTGTGACCCATTCACAACAGGTGGGCACTTTAGAATAATTTGCCTTTAAATGAATACAAGTTTGCAAGAATCCAGACACGACATTCACACACACACACATCCATACATGGCGCTCCTGTCCGTGTGGTCAACTGTTCCAGTGACATTTGCAGAGGCGGAGCTTAAAGATCTCCACCAGAAGCTTAGAAATGTCAAACTATAAGGCGCCGGTGCTTTAATAAGTCCTCATTTACCAGTCTGCTGGAATTCATTAACACCCTGGCTGCACCGCGTGGACTCTACCACTGCATTCATATGCAACTGCTGCACAGGCTGCAGCTTATTTGACTTACTAAAAAGGAACTGAGCATTTTCAGGAAGGAAAACTACAGCATCAGCTCTGCAGTATTGGACTTTAAATCAGGGGGATCAGGGGTATTAGCAGATTTCCACTGAAATGTCTGACTTTTCTGAACAAATCAACTGAATTGAACAAGTTGTCAATGAATTGGTAAGGGTTGAAAAGCTTTTGGTCAGCAGACGGAATGACCTCCCCCCAAAAAAAAGGAAACCCCGCCCAAAAATGCTCCGAATAGTTCAAGTATGTCCTAAAAAATGTAATGAGACATCCATCTAATCATAATTAGAATTTCTCTCTGTAAGTCCCTACCCAAAATTAGTAGCAGTTTTGAAAGCATTAAACCTTTTGAAGACGCCGCACAATCATTGTAGCAAATTTTTTTAAAAGTCCTCAACTAGATCTCGGGATGTGTTTCAGAAAAGAAATGCAGCTGTAGAATTGTACAAGTGACAGCTTTAAAGGTCCAAAGCTTCCATAAAAGGCCCCCCAATTTAAAGAGCAGGGCCCTAAATTAGAGGAAAGGGCCCCAACTTAGGGAGCAGGGCCCTGAGTTATAGGGAAGGGCCCTAAATTAGAGGAAAGGGCTCCAACTTAGGAAGCAGGGCCCTGAGTTAAAGGGAAGGGCCCTAAATTAGAGGAAAGGGCCCCAACTTAGTGAGCAGGGCCCTGAGTTAAAGGGAAGGATTCTAAATTTGAGGAAAGGGCCATAACTTAGGGAGCAAGGCCCTGAGTTAAAGGGAAGGGCCCTAAATTATAGGAAAGGGCTCTAACTTAGGGAGCAGGGCCCTGAGTTAAAGGGAAGGGCCCTAAATTAGAGGAAAGGGCCCTAACTTAGGGAGCAAGGCCCTGAGTTAAAGGGAAGGGCCCTAAATTATAGGAAAGGGCCCCAACTTAAGAGAGCATGGCGTCCGAATCGCATTGGGGAGCCTGGATTTAAAGCCTTCTTAAAGGAATTACCTGCTAGCTTGTTAGCTGCTAACAAAAAATTGGGAATTTATCGGTGCCAAACCAGAGAAGAAACATTTTAGCAGCAAAGCAAAAAAAGTATTAAGGTGACGCCTTCAGTGCGTGAGCTAAACAAGCAGCAGGGCGTGTTTTTCTCCTTACAAACTCCTGCAAGTGTTCAAAATCCGTCGGGGGCAACATTCATTAGAGCTGCAGAACGCTCGCCGCTGATCCGTGGCGGCAGAGCCCGCTTTGCCTTCAGGCTACAGCCGTCTGGAGCAGGGAGACGGGCATGGCGGCGGCGGCCGGCGGGAGAAGCAGGGAGGAAGGTGTGAAAAAGTTCCAGCCTTTGCTTGTAACACCTCTCTCTCCCTCATCTCCCCATCCGTGCAGGATTCAGAGTGTGAAAGCAGGAGGAAGAGGAGGAGGAGGAGGAGGAGAGAAGCAGGTGGAGGTCAAGGCGAGCAGCAGTGCAGTGAGAAAAAAACCATAAATAAGAAAGACTGAGGTGTAAAAACGGATTTGAATGAATTGTAGAGAACACTTTCTGCTAGTAGAACCTTTTCAGGAGGAACGTCCTCTGCAGTTCTGGAATCGATATTTTTCCAGCCTTTGATCGATTCTTTACTGTCTCTGTCGCGTTCAATCTCTTCTTTATGGGGAGAGAACCCAATTCTTTTTAAAAACAGAATTTAGTCAAAAATACGTCATGAGGTTACGAAACATCGACTCAGCAAGGTGCAGGCGAGTCCTGAGGCTCATTATTGACCTAGAATAGAGTAGAGTAGAATAGAATAGAATAGAGTAGAATAGGATACAATAAAGTTTAAGAAAAGTCTTAAAGTTGTATTAAAATTTTTAAAAGGAAATTGAAATAAAACTAATCTTCTAATGAAATACATTTTTTTTTAAATTGTTATAAAATAAACAAAATTTATAGATGAAAAAAAGAATAAACAAACTGTAGGAAAGAAAAAAAACGTGTTTGTCTCCATTTCTGTTCTTCTGGTGCCTTCAAGCATTCCCCGTAAATGCAGTGTTGTGTGTTTTGCTAGTCGATCACAACTTTCGACACTATCTGGAACGTGTTAATGTGAAACAAATGCTAATTGTTTGTCTATTTGACATCACTTCCTGTGAGGAGTCGACTCCCACTGAGGTGAAAGAGCGGACATTTATAGAAACCTTCAATAAAGGCTGCAATGGCAGTGATTCCAGCAGCTTACCCTCCTGTAACCCCGACTGCTCTGAAAGTAATAACTGCTGGCACACCGAGGAGGACAACAAGGTGATGGGAGACGTGGAGACGCGGAGACGGAGGAGGCCGTGCTGGGAGAGGAGGCGCGAGAGACTGATTGCCTGTGACAAGCTGTCGGTGATACGATGTGAGAGCGTGGAGAGACGGAGGGAGGGGAGGAGATCCACGGGACGGGGAAGTTAAAAACGGAAAGAGCTTCAATGACGCCAAAGACTCTAATGTCTCCATTTTGGAAAAGTGGAGCAGTAATGGATGGAAAGGAGGAGAGGAGGAGGAGACAGGGGAGGCAGATTGAAGCAGGAGGGCTGCTGGAGCATTTTTGTTCCCCCCAAAACCCATCAGGCGCCGTTACAGGTGTCACTATTCCCGGGAATCTCCCAAACAAAGCCGACTCCAGCTCCTTTGTCTACAGATCCAGAGTACGTTCTTCCCAAATGCCTCAGATCTCCCGATGCATCTGTGAAGCCCTGATGAGAGACGGAGAAACTCGGGGAGGAGATCCTCTCCACCTCGGTTTGGGACGATGGGAATCTGGGATTAGATAAGAGGCGAGGAGAAAGGGGTTGGGCCGGGAAAAGGATGAGTAATTGAGACAGTGATCAGCAGCGATGGGATGAGATGAGGAACGCCGGAGGAGAGGGGGGGGGGGGGGCGGAGGAAACGGAGAAACCTAATTAATGAAATAATCCCACCGTCAGCCTCAATCAAGCTGCAGCTCATCCCAACGGTGGCGTGGAAGAAGTTGACGGCGTTGACTGTATATGGGAACTGGACTGAGTGACCCCTCCCCTCTGGCGTTCCAAACAGGAAGTACCCGCTGGCTGAACAGCTGATACTCAGTCATTCCGTTAGTCCGAATATCCATCTTTAATAATCCTCAGTTTTTCTGTAGTTCACGTTTTTCAAGTCATAAACTGACCAATCGGATGCCTCACTAAAAGTAGGCGGTGCCTGCTGGCCCCCACGCCCCACGTTCGATTTCGTGTCGCCTGCTGTCAGGGTGGGAGTGGTTGCCATAGCAACTCAGACGGACTGGGACCGACGACATCTGGCTCCATAACACAAAAAAAAAAAAATGAAGACAATTTAGTGATCATTTTTCTGCGATGTGGACGCCACGTAAACATTGCAAAAAAAATTGGCGACTGAATGGACGCCATTGAGTTGAAGCCAGAAGTGAACCGTCTTCTATGGATGACATCACACTCCCTCGTTCCAGGTCTTGGATACAGTTGATGGTTAGCGCCGAGGTCAGGCGGGGATTCCTCTGCGCTTCCAGTTTGAAAGGGGGGGTTGGATAACGCTTTCTACCACACAACAACCACACTTCAACCGTAGCAGAGGATCATGGGAAGTGGGTATGCTGCCCCCCCTTACATGCAGCAGATCAGCTGAGTGACAGCCCGACTTGGCTCTTCCTCCCAGATGGAACGAAGAAGAACTTTTCCTTTTGTTTGTTTGTCACTCGCTTTCTTCCTCCACCCGAACCGCGAAGGACTCCGGCGTAAAGCGACTCAAGGACAAAGCTGGTAATTCACAGCTTTGATTCAAAAAAGAAAAGCACAGTCAGGTAAAAAGACCAGAAATAAGTCCTTCAAAGAGCATAAGTGTGTGTGGAACATCAAAATACATAAACACCAAAAGCTGCACATATTTACTCTGAATTTACTAATTAACTCGTTTTGAATGATTGAAATTATTAACAGGCTTTATTTAAAACATTTTGTGGATGTTTCTGATGCTTCAAAAAGTCGGTTTGTAAAAAAATATAAATTAAATATCTGATTTCTTTCAAGAAGTTAAAGCAACTGTAAAGATTTGATTAATTGTGGGATTTTTTTCAGTCAAAAAAAGAAACAAAACCTGTTTTAAAAACATTTTACAGCTGAAGTCCTCCGAACTATGGACAAATATTAGTATACGTGTAATGATCATGAGAAATATTATGCTAGCAGCTGTTTTACTTTTTTTTGGGAAACAGGGGACCCGCTCCAGAAAAACAAGCTACAGCTTGGCACCCATCCGAGGCAAAAAGGACATTTTTACTTCCCCCCACACCCACCAAGGTGGTCCAAGTGTGTTTTTTCATGACTTTTTAAATAACTAATTATTACATTTGACCTTTGACCTGTATTTGACCCGACTACGGTTTTATTTCGCTCCATTAAATCTAGAAAAAAAAATCTTGTGGGTCAAAAAGACCCGCCCCCACTTTATCTCATTTAAAAAACAACATTTATCAGTCAGAGGTGTCTTTTAGTCTTTTAGGGGGGCTGTAACTAAGGTTTTCAGTTTAAAGTTTAAACTTCGGTTGCTAAGGAAAACTTTCAACTTACTTTAATGTAAAGGTGTGAAAATTGGTAAACACATTCATGAGCCCAAAACATGACAAAAACAATATGGTTGCTATGGTGATGTCATCTTTGATAAAGCTAAGGCTGTGATTTAAGGCGTGGTTTTCCTTTGATATATAGTAATACTACAGCCATCATTTTAATTACTATTGGTAATTGGTAGTGGTTTGTTCTTAGGTCATAAGAGGCATGAAGCAAACGTGAACTAAAGGTTCCTGCTATGCAGAGAACAATTAAATAGCTGGTGGCTACAATATTTTAGGTTAATTATGCTCATTTAAAATAGGAAATTATGATCATCAGTAGATTTGAAAAGTATCTACACCTTGTTTAAAGCTTGAATTACCTCCTTAACCAAATAGAAGGTTGGCAAATAACATCTCCAGAGCCTGGAAGGCAAAACTGAGGGCAAAAAAATCCTCAAAAAATGAGCCGATAAACGAATAAAGGAATCAACATTTCCGTGTCTGACCTTTTCTCACTTTTGAATCTCATCTGGTTTTTTTAATACATTGTATTTGTATTAACAAAGCTATGAAATAAGAGATGGGAAGATAACATCCACGGCTAAAATCACACCCGCTGTGTAAAATCTGACTTTAGACAGTCACATCATTGCTCAGAGGCACTGAGGCAGATGATCATCACTGCAGATGCTGGTCTTTGTTTTGTGTTTGTGCCTTTTTGATCACAGCTGTTTCATGATTTTGCGTAGCAAAGCCCTGATTCCCACACAAACTACAGAGCTCCTTTTTCATAAAAACCCAGCTGTAGTGCTGCCGTCCCTGTGACGCGTGACGGAGCGTTTGCTGCGTCACGACTGTGTCGTGTTAGCAAACGCTGCCACGACAGATGTAAATGCGATGTGAAAGGAAAAGCGGGCGTCAGGTTTTGCTCGGGGCGCTGTGGTGGAGCGTGTCTGTCACTGTGCTCTGAATACTCCAGCCAGCCAGCATCCTTCAAAACAGGCTTCAGCTTCTGCAGGAGTTTGTGTTGCTCAGGAAGGAGGTCTGAGACGCCCTCTGCTCTGTGAGCCGATCATTTGAATGACGAACAGCGTAAAAAGTGATCTCCTCTCCCCTCAGGCGGCGCGGGAGGATCCAATCTCGCTTCTCTCCGAGACCCTTTCACACACACCAAACCCCACCATCTTGCCGCTGAAATTTCCTGTAGCTACAATCGTCTTCATAAATCTCCGTTGACACTTTTATAACCCGGCTGTGATGCACTAACAAAGCCGTAACAAGCCGTTGCCTCGCTGCGTCGGTGGACAGACTGCGGCCCCCTTGCTGTGGAAACAACCGCGACCCGCCTGCCTGCTGCTGTTTTCGCCCCCACAACCGGCAGCTACGACCAGCAGAGCAGTTGTTTCCCAGAAGCTCCTGCTAAAAGCCGTGTCGCACAGCCACTACCTACATTTGACGTGTTTTCCACGAGTACAATTTCAGTCTTTCCTAATACAGCCGTGGTGCAGCGGTAGGCCGGTCGATAGCTGATCGGAAAAATTGCAGGTTCGATTCCCGATGCCGCACATGTGTCAAAGTGTCCTTGGGCAAGACACTGAACCCCACATCGCCCCTGGTGGAAGGTAGGCGCCAGTGTTCGGCAGTGGAGTGGAAGGGACTGTGACTGTAAAGCGCCTTGGGCCTTCGAAGAAGGTAGAAAAGCGCCATACAGGTATTTACCGTTTACATGCGTGCTACACGTAATTTGCACGTGTTTCTGGCGTTCGTCGATGTGTGCAGATGTCTGTCGAAGGTTTTGGTGACGGGTCTTTATACGATTGAGAATTAGAGAGTGTATACATGTGTAACCCTTGTGTTATCCTAGGCACTTTAACATTGGGAGTGGGGTCATCTAGACCCACTAGACAGTGCTCTGAACCTTTTTTCTTCAATGATTTGTGATCTTCACTGGTGTCCATGGATTACATGAAATCCTCTCCACCTTTATCCACCTTTGTCATGGTAGGGAGAACACGTCAATGTAAGGGTGGAGTCATCTAAGATAGCACAAGGGTTACAGAGTTTGTACGCTATCATTATGTAAATCTTACACAAATATGCATGATTTTTGTGTGATGCAAACACAAATGTGTGTCTTTCCACAACAATTTCATATCTAACAGACTTTTCACGCACGTACCACCGATGTATAATCTTTATATCTTGTATACGGCGCACATATCACGATAAAATGACATCACTGACGCATGAATCACCACTGATTCACTACTGAATTGCATATAAAGAGGTTAATGATCACACACGGTTCATGTTCTATGTTGGTTTACGTGTTCTTTGCGTGGTTTATTCTTCCATGGTTTCATCGTGGTTCATTTGCGAGACAACCGTGAAAATTTGGCGTAAAGATCAAAACTTTTCTCACTTTTTCCGCATATATTCACCTATGAACCAATTCCATCTGTGCTAAATGCTCTAAATGTACGCAGCGTCTGTGTGACACGACCTTGAGGACCAGGTTTCCGAGGACAAAGACCCAAAGTTGGGAGGTTGTGGTCAATCCACAGATCAGAACAAGAAGGATCACAAGTGGAAATGGAGGGAAAAGCAAACCTGCAACTCAGAAATACTTGACGTCTGAGGGCATCTTAAAGAGAAATAAAAAGTGAGTTTAAAACACAAAGAAAGAATCAAACTGACATGATAGATAATCTCACGGAAAACCCTACGATTCCACCCCCCGCCACCTCCTAAAAACGCTCAGCGCTGACACGCAACCCCCCCCCCCTTCCTGCTGGAGGGGGGGAATGATCTCCGGTGTCTCTGCTTGCGTGCTCTCCATCCCTCTCTGTACTCGATGGCATTTTAATTCTCAGCCGTTATCGTCTTCCCGTCCATCCATGAAGACAACCTACCGTCCACCGCCACCCCCCCTCCCACCCCACCCCCCGCCAGAAGATTAAAGCGATGAGGAGTCACATCATGTTAATATGGAACCCCTCCCCACGCTGAAACCCAGTCCTCATAGTTCGGCTCCATTCCCTCATTTTTCCGTCGTAATCCAGTTGGGAGTAATCCCGGCGTCCGTGTGGATAACCTCTGTCATGTGGCCAAAAGGTCGGGAATGTTTACGTACAATGCTGTGCATGGACCACAAATCTCCTGCTCCGTAATCCCGTTTGCCTCTTTTTGGGGATGATTGCAGCTTTAATGCGGCGTACAAACTTTATGTTTCCACACACTGACGGACGTTCCTGATCTTCTTATGCTCCCTTCAGGAGACGGGTTTGCAGAAACTTATTGGAGAGTCATAAAGGAGGTCACCAGCAGGCGCTCCCGTCTTTGGGTTAATTACACCACGGCAAACAAATCACAGCCCGGGTTAAAATAATCCGCCCCAAACAAGAGCGCCGGAGCATAATGGACCGAAGAGGAGGAGCGTCCCGCACAAAAGAGACGAGAGAGGAGAGGCGGCGGGGTGGAGAAGTCTTGTGTAACGTCAGTAAAGTGCTGCCCATGTAGGACAGCCACGACCAGTGTTCCGTACAACTGGGTCAACCGTCCCGTCTCGGGGCGACGAGGACATTCTGTGGTTTTGGTGTTTAGCTGCCATCTACCCGCGTCCGCAAACCCACGAGAAACCGCACTTCCTGTCAAGTGTACCTCTGAGTGGACTTCCAATGAATACTTCAATGACTGCTTATGAATTCTTAATGGATACTTATCGCACAGTTCCTGGGCGACTTCTACAGCAGTGGAAAAAAGAATCTATTAAAAGACATAAAAAGTCTTTTCAGTGGGAAAATGGACCGCAGAGCTCACAGCCAAACGTCAGAACGGGACGGTTGAAGTGATCTCGCCGTCTGAAGACCCCCGCGTGTTTGTGTACGTCTGTCCACGTGGATCCTTGTCTGCTGGCGTGTGCCCGCCTCAGATACATTCGTGTGTATTTGTAGCTACCGGTACTCTCCATTATATCAGGCACAAGACCTGGAGAGCCTGAAGAAATGGGTCAACGCCGACCCTGTCGCTGCTTCCCGTTGTCTTCTCTCATGTTTTACTTTCCCCAGCCTCTCTGGCTCCCAAGTGGCTCCAGGAATAAAAACACCTCTGGACGTCCGATGATCCTGCAGCTGCCTGGATCTGGGTTAACCATGCAGAGAGCGTCGACTTGTTTTCACTCTTGTGTTTCGGTCCTGCGTAGATTTACTGCTAACTAGTGGGGAAAAAAGGAGCTACGCTGGGCCTTTGGGAATGACTAGAGTAGATGTTAGTGGTATCCACTCCCCAAAGACCCTGCAGTTACATTCAAAGTGAAGAATTTGGTCACTTCTGAAGGCTTCTGGTCCCCAGAAACTAACAGCCTGGGCTAAAACTTAGGCGCCATGGATTTAACTGATATCGTCATTGGATAGGTTTGGGGGCTTCTCTGGGAGAAAACCCAACACTTCCTGAATCTAAAAAGAACTTTGAGTCGTATATAGTTGGAGTTAGAGGATATATTGAGAAGTAAAATAAAATCCGATTTTCTATAGAACATAAAAAATGGAGTGTTTCATTTGACGCGTTTGAAGGTCTGCTCCCCCACATGGAAATTCAATAAACACAAAGACAGCGTCTCTAGATTAGACTGCTACCTCCTATCCTCCTAGATAAGCAGAAGACGGTGCATAAATAAGCCCTTTGGACACCAACTCAAAAACACCAAACACATAAACACTAAGATAAAATAAAAACATCGATGATCTTATATTTTATATGATTTAACTAAAGTTTCCACTTTCAGTTTCAAACTTTGACCCAGAAGACTTGCAGATCCTTCCATGACCACTAGGGGCTGGTTGCAATAGGGGCCAATTTGGTCAATTCCATCGACTCCAATGTTGCAAGCGTAAACTAAACAAAAGCAAGGTGCATTCTGGGTTTAGAACCTTTTTTAATGTTTAATGATATGTTTTATTATTTATGACAGCTAATCATTTCTTTGTATTTTATGTGGATTGGCATGTGGGTCGATGATCCAAGCAAACTTTACTTTAGTCTAGTTGCAGGTTTGGTCGAAAAGGGCGTGGAAATCTCCAGCCAACAGGCCCCACCCACTTCAGGCTTCGTTAGAATCCAACCTATGGCTCCTCCCTGACAATCCAAGACTTTCAGGACTGGAACGTCCAGCCCACATGATAAAATGCCGCTGCCTCATGATGGCAGCTTGATGCATGGATGTGCCGAGGTTACGTCTTCCTTTGCATGATCTATGTGAACGCCACGACCCGCCGCCACGAGCGTGGAAACACCTTCAAACGTTGATGTATCTAGTTCAGGGTCAGGCTCACAGGGAGCGGAGTTAACCGTTTGGTAATGGTGGTCTCACACACTCATAAATACACACCTGTAGATGAAGCGGTCAGGTTAACAAGACCACAGATTTAGATTTATGCCTCCATCATCCATCCTGCTGTCTTCTGTGGGGGTCTGCTCACACTCCCGGACATCCCTCTGTCCTCGCTCACAAACACGCCGAGCTCCGGACACCCACACACCTGCGAAAGCGCGCCGTCGCCACGTAAAAGCCGGCGGTCTCGCATTAGCCTGATTTACTGGCTCAATTTAAGCGTGAGTCGTGTGCAGCGAGGAGGAAAACAAGAGACAACTGCATTTTTAACTCGCAGCTTCTCGTCTCCTAGACTTTCCTTTCCTCTCTTCTTCTTCTTCTTCTTCTTCGGTGATTGCTCTACGGGTTCACGCGGCGTTGTTCCGGCGTGCCTCCCAGGCGGAACCAGGCTGCGGCTGTTCGTCACCGCAGGACTGCAGCGCTGGCGCCGGGAACACGCCAAAGTCGAGCGACCCTTGCAACTCCTTCAATTGTTTTGTTCCAACAGGACAGATCTCTTTAACCTAGATTCAAACCCCAGAGAGGAGACACTCTGGACGAGTATTTCCTCCAAAGGTCAAACAGCCCGCAGGTTTTCTGCACTTCTGCTCGAGAGAAATTTGAAATCAAGACGATTCCCAGGGCCGCCGCCGCGAGGAGGGAAGTGGGTCAGCGGCCTGAAGGGAGGACGGCGAGGAAGAGTGGGAAAATGGCGGCCAAGACGAGGGGAGGAAGGAAGGTTAAGAAAGAGGAGCCAAAATGTCAGAAAAAAGGAGAATCCACGGGGGCTAAGGGCAGGGGGGGCACCAGGACCCATAACTGTCACTTTTTTACTGTATGACGCAAATGTCAAAGTGTCGGCACTTGTGTTCCTGAACGCACAAACTCGTGTGCGAGCGCACAGACGATGACTCCTGAAAGGAGGCAGTGACGGAGAGGCTCTGCGGAGGAGCTGTACATCCTAAAGACTGTAATTACACACAACTGTCAGTCTAATTAAGGCTTTTAATGAACTCCACGAGAGCGCGGAAGGGATGGCGAGCGGCGGGCGCCTCAACACGGATTTGTTTGCTGACGTGCAGCCGTGATGGACGACGGGCCCGGGAAGGAATGCGCACGCAAACGCCGGCGCGATCGACCGTTTTAATGAAGCCGAGGGGGGTGTCGGCGTCTAGTAAACACATGTACCTTTAAGGAGCTCCGGTCTCCCACGGCAACGCCCTCAGGAAACAAACGATCGCTGTCACCTTCCGCGGCGATGCAGTGCTAAAGCTCACGGCGGCTATGGGAAGGACCTTTGGAACGATTGGATTTGCCATTAAGGAAAACTTTCTTTAGGGTTTAGCTCCGCAGCAGAGGGTTATCTGCATGGCACATCTTAAGCTCCTTAAACCGCCGGCCGCCCTCTCCTTCTGCCTCTTCAAGGGAAATAGGCTGCAGTCAAACGCTGGAAAAACGCTGATCTCACCGCAGATATGGAGCGAATGCGAAACCCAGGTCTGACTGTAGGTGGGCAGATTAAATTGGCTAGAATGGCGGCACAGAGCGCCCTTTTATGTGCCATTTGATATAAATATGTAACAAAAAGCGAGCCGTGGGTTTTTTGGAGCAGAAATAGAGATGAAAAGGTGATAGTAAATACATATTTTCTTATGGCTCAAAAAGAATCAAATGTCATTTAGCTCTCAGTTCTATAAATTAGCTTGCATTTTAACAAAATAAAAAAGGTTTGGATTAAGTTTTATTTAATTTTGCTGCTTATTTTGATCATTTTATATACATCACAAGTGTGAAACATACAAAATGGGCTTCTTCTTTAACGCTTACTTTTTAACAGTGCATTTGCACATTTACTTCACCGTACTTCACTTTCTAAGCATAAAATTTCCTTGGATTGATGTAATCTACTGAGATTTCCCTCCATTTAATTTACTTCAACAGTTTTGTTCGATTTTTTAGCTCAAATTCTGAATCAGAAGCATTTTTAATACAACACTTATTTTTCTACAGTGCAATCCCAGTTCATAACTGCAAAATTTCAGCGGATTAATGCAGTTTAATAAGATCTTCTTGGATTGCTTGATTTTAACAGTTTTATTCTATTTTTAAGGTTAAATTCTGAATAAGAAGCAAGTTTTTACTATGACCCTTAATTTTGTACAGTGCAATAGCAGTTATCTAGTGTTGTCTGTGTTGAACTGCATAAGCTATAGGAGGACAGCAGACGTAGAGACTTCTGTAGTTGATCAGAATTGTTCACTTTTCTCTAAAAGTATTAGAATTAAACTTAAAACAGCTTAGAAAGTCTTAAGTTGTTGATTTATTTAATGTTTGTTTCTCTTTCGGCTTTTCCCATCAGGGGTCGCCACAGCGAACGAGTCGCATGGTAAACTTGGCAATGTTTTACGCCGGATGCCCTTCCTGACGCAACCCTCTCAAGGCAACCGGGCTTTATTGATTTATTTAATATTTACAGTAAAAAAAACTAAAATGCTGAAATCTGTTGGAAATAAAATGTTTTTTTTTTTAAGAGCAAACCAGCAGGGAAAAAAACATTTTTTTTTACTGATAAAATGCAGGCCTGAACAGTGATGCAGTGGTTAGCAGTCTCACGCCCTGGTTTGAATCCCAAACGGGACCTTTGTGGCTCCCCAGTTTCCTCCCACAGTCCAAAAAACCTGCTCCATAGGTTTACCTGCAACACACCGGTGACATGGTCTACCTAGGATAGGCTCCAGCAACGCTGAGACACCAAAACGCATTCAGCGAGTTCTGAAAATGGATGAATAAACTACATATTTTACATTAAAATAATGGGATTTTAGGGAGAAAATGACAGCTTTTTATTGACAAATATGCTGTGAAATCAAAGCTTCCCTCACATTTACTCACATAGATCCCCCCCGTACCAACAAGAGTCTCGTTTTAGAGGCAAACTTTTGTTTTTTAAAGCAGAAACTTCAGCTTTAATGCCGATAAATTAGTCATTGGCTGCCGCTCGTCGACCCGCCGCACGAACTGTTCATCTACACGCCAGGAATGAATATTTCAATGATCCACGCTAAGGTCACGGCTGCTTTTCCGGGAGGGAAAAAAAGACAAGCAAAGCCTCCGCGTCACCTGAGAGTTCGGCCAAATCCGAACAAATGAAAAGTTTAGGAGAGATGAGGCCCCCCAGCCCTCGCCGACGGACTTTCCTCTGCTCAGACCAAAGCCACATCGCCACTGTCGAAGCACCGCTTTGTTTTATTTTATTTCTTTCCATGTAACCCATTGTGCTATCATAGGTACTTTAACGTTGGGAGTTGGGTCATCTAGACCAGTGGTCCCCAACCACCGGGCCGCGGCCCGGTACCGGTCCGCGGGACACTTGGCACCGGGCCGCGGAGTGGTACTGAGCCGCGGGAAATTTTGGCACCGGGACGCACAGAAAGAAAAAATAGTTTCCATTTTATTGTTTTTTTTTTGACAAAAACGTTTTATTTTGAAAAGTGACCGGATTCACTTTGTTACATCTGTCACACTTAACGCACGTCAAAGTCGCGACACCAAACATCAGGTGATAAACCCCAATAAATTTAAACCCAAACAACCAAAATGAGCAAAAAACAAACTTCTTTAGAAAGTTGCTTTGACAAGGGGAAAATTATTATTATTATTGTTATTATTGTTACTAAGGAGAAAATACCACCCCCGGTGCGCGGTAAACGTGCCTTGCGTCATCTAGACCCACTAGACAGAGCTCTGAACCTTTTTTCGTCAATGATTTGTGATCTTCACTGGTGTCCATGGATTACATGAAATCCTCTCCACCTTTATCCACCTTTGTCATGGTAGGGATAATATGTCAATGGAAGGGTGGGGTCATTTTCACCCCATAGGATAGCACAAGGGTTAAGCCGACGTCCATCACAGAGTCGGAACAGAGTGGCGGTGGTGGAGGGGTGAAGAAAACGGTCTTTCTTCCCAAACGGAGGCCCGGCGACCACGGAGGTCCGTGTGACGGGCGGAGGCGGCGCCCCAAAGTGTCCTCCAACCGCCGCCGTCACGGCAAGAACCGACAGAATGTTTGGCTAATCTTTACCAGTCCTGCCTCCACCGCTGCCATTATTGTTGTTTCCAAAAGAGGACAGAACACAACAGAAACACACACACACACACACACACAGAAGAACATGGGAGCCAGCGAGGCGAAATAATACATCTTGACATCTGTGCCTGCATGCTGCTGCAGGGAGAGACTGCAGAGGGAGAGGAGGGCTGGAGTATGAGGGGGAAGATGATGGACAGCAGTAAGCGTGGGGCAATTATCCACTGTTTGTGTGTTACCTTGTGTGTGTGTGTTTTTGTGTTTTTGCTCATCTGATTAAAGGAGAAGATAAAAACAAATCCCAGCAACCTCTACTTTTTGTCGTGATGTTTGAGTTTATATCTAGTGTGTTTACAGTTGTGTGTTGTTGTTTTTTCATCGTCCCAAACGTGTCTGGAGGTGTGGCAGAGCGCAGGCTCCTCCCCCTGAATGTCTTTCAGCGTTTGAATCCCCTGGTTCATGGAAGGACAGGAAAAACCTGACGCCTCGGCTCTGTCTGCGCTTCTGTGACTTTGATAAGATCGTTTTCCCGAGCGGCTCAGTCGAGTCGGATTAAAGGAACGACTCCCAACGTGTCACCACGCCGTTCGGGAAGAGAGGTGCTGACGGCGGCGAGCGCGGGAGGGGGACGACTCGGCTTGACAATGAGGGATCAGCGCCTGACACGTTAAAAATAAATAAATAAATAAAAAAGGTCAAAGGATTGATTTGTGACTCGCTGGAAGGAAAATGCAATACCGCGTCTGCTAATCATGACGATCAAAAAACAGATGCTGGAGCTGCCAAAGCCACATTTATGTAGTTCTTAGTACTTTATGAGTCCATCATTTTTATTATTTGGTGTTTGTGTTTGAATACAATCCACTGGGTTCTTGTACTTCTATTCATTTTTTCTTTTTTAGTTTTTATATAATTGTCTGTTATATAAAGTAGTTCTGGCCTTTTGATGACCTTTAACGGGTGTTAATGCACCGTCCTCATTTCACAGGGTTTTACACTACACAGCCAATATTCTAGTACTATTCTGTGTTTTCAGACCATTTTCTTTTTCAACTAAACTTTTTCAATAAATAAACATTTGATATTTACAGTTTTTTTTGTATTTGATTTTTTCAAACTTTTTTTAATATTTTTTATGTTTTATATAAACATTGTTCATCTTTTATTCTTTCATCTCGTTTTTTTGCTGCATTTTTTAAGTCGTTTGGACATTTTATGTAACAATTAGTCAATTTACAGACTTTTACCACCTAACATTTAGCTAGTTAGCTAAAACATATGGATGTTAATATCACTTTTTTTAGCATTATTTCAGCTTTAAACTCACTTTTGTGGCTAATTAGCATATAGCATGTAGCTATTTACCAGCTGAATGTATCCTCACTAAATTTAATTTTGTTAGGCGTGTTTTAAATTAATATACCTTTTTTTTCAGCACTTTTTAAACAGTTTTTGATGCACATTAGTTTTTAGCACTCAGCTAATTAGATAAGCTAATAGTTTTTACCAGGTCAATCTGGTTTATAGAGGACTTTATGGTCTTTTCACATCAGCTTTTTCTTTTTTTGTACATGTTTCGCTAAAGGCAATGCCTTTTTATTGTATTTGTTGTAGGAAATACCCATGTTTCAGGGTTTTTGGCCATTTCCAGTCCATGTTTTCCTGACACCTGCTCACACACAGGCTGAAAGGTGTCAGCTTTGTGCTGCAGAGAAGGGCGCGTATGTTTTCTCAGTCCAGCGTCAAATGAGAGGTGACGGGGCATCTTCAAGAGTTTGCTGTGCAGCAGAGGGGCAACACACAGAGTGACAGACACAAAGAGTGACAGACACACAGAATGACAGAGACGGAAGAAAACGGAGAGTGTACCACCTGACTGGGCGGGGATTGTTAACGGAGTCAAGAGTGCGACTGCGGTGCAGCGACAGCCGATTCCCATTTTAAACTCGCCGCTCACTCCCAGCACCGATGTTCACACCGAGTTCCTGAAGGCTCTCCAGCCCACCCGCTCTCCCCCTGAGGACGTCTAGCCGCCCTATTAATCCTCCTGTTATGCTCATTTGTGAGAGACAGAAATGGCGTTCCCGGGTCAATTTGACCCAGTGCATGTTTAATTATCCAAAAGTTATCTGAACCCAAAAAAATCCTAACAAGTAGTATGAATATTTTATTACTAACTCCATTACTAATTAGTTTATCAATATTTAGTGCAATGGTGTTCCTCGCTTCACTGCTTTTTTACTTTTGAAAGACCAGCATATAAAATACAATAGTTTTACATAACATTGAAACATAAAATTGAAAATTTTGTTTTACATACCTGCACTGTGAACCATAAATGTGTGTGTGTGCCTGTGTGTGTGTGTGTGTGTGTGTGTGTGTGTGTGTGATTGGGGTGAAATCTGTCTCACAGCTGCAAAAGCAATGAATATCCCGAAATTTCTAACACCCTTGTAACTCCAGTTTGACTGCTGGGTCAAATTGACCCGAACAGTATCTATATGATATAAACACGCAGGGGGAGGTAGCAAATATGTGAGATGAACCATTTTCAGATTATATGTTGATTACACTAATTAAGGCAAGCAGAAGAAGTTTCATACTGAAAAAGTACTTTTAACTATTTTTCCTAGATGTTCCAATTTTTAAAAACGGGTCAATTTGACCCGCATCATAAGGACGGCAGAGGATTAAAGTTCTTTTTCTTTTTTCCTAAAAGTGCTTCTAACAGCATGCCCAAAGAGGGGCCGATAGCTGATGTCTCCACTCACAAACCGACAGCCAAAACATCACCAAACAAGCTAAGATGAGGTGAAAAGACAGAAGCTAGTGTTGCCTTCACTGACTCTTTCCCTGCTGGTAAAAAAGGAAATCATTCGATCCTTTAGAATTCTCACAACATTTACATTATTTCAGGGTGAAAAAGCGGTTCAAAACTCTGCCATCAGAATAAAATCGTGGTTCCATTTACAGAAATTCAGAGTTGACGGAAATTTGTTTAAAAGGGAGAAAAAGCTGCTTTTTAAATGTTTAAGCTTGAATAAAAGATAGTTGGAACGGCGGTAAACCTCACTGAGAAAGCACTAACAGACTCCAGAAACCCAACACGGACTCAGAGAACACATCATACATGACCTTAAAGTTCAACACGTGAAAACCTTCAGGCCTCACTTGACTCAACGTTAAGTAATGGATAATGGCCGACAAAGTTTGCATCATCAGAAGCTCACACTTCCACGAACTGCATTAATTTCTGATAATTCACACTTCGAAGCGTATTATTCCCGCCTATACCATGGTCACTTACAAAAGCAGTTTTTAGTACTTCATTCTTGCTATTTTTCGGTATTTGTTACGGGTTGTCGTGTTACCGGGACAACGCACCGCTTAGCTGATTTTGTCCAAAAGATGAAGCAAAAGTTTGTGTTAAAGAGGCCAGCGCAGTGATTTAAAACATTTAAGCTATGTGACCGGAGCTACTTTTTTAGGCGTGGGGTTATCACTTTTTCATGCACACCCAGCAGCCAATCAGAACCAAGGATTCATCCTGACCATGGTGTAAAGGAGGAGATACCGCAGACCAAAACAGATTCAGACTGGACACACGTGACCAAAATGTCTGGATTAAAACGAATTACTGTCACTATTAAATCGTTTCAACAATTTACTGACAAATATTGAACAATTGTAACGCTTTAATTATTTCAAACTCTTGTGGTTCTTCAATCGTTTCTGTAATTAACTGAAACTATTGTAGATCGTTCCACAATGAATGTAACAAATTTGAACAACCATAACTCTTCAGTCGTTTCCACAAGTAACGTAATTACGTTGAACTAATCAAACTATTAACGCAAATAACCCGAAATAACTTTTCAGTCATTTCCACAATCAACGCTTAAATATTTCAAACTGCAGTAACTCTTTAATCGTTTGAACAATTAATCTTATAAATTCGCGGTACTATAATTATCGTCTCTGCAATTCCCATAATAATTTGAACTACCGTAACTCTTTTGTGATTTTTGCCGTCATGGTTATTCCAACCTTAAAGTGCTCCGTAACGCCACAAAGCTGCCTTTGCTCACTTCAGAATGACGAATTCACCGCACAAACGGTTACATAGTTACGGTAGTTCAAAGAGGGTTAGACCAAGTGCGTACCCCCGTCTCATTCCGAGTTCAAAGCTTTACATAGAGACGGCACGGTGGTGGTGGTATGATAGTGTGGGCGTTTCTTTCCAGCTTCAGGATGGAACCAAAACTTCTGCTCTCTACCAGAGAAACCCCAACCGGAACTGAGCGAACTCACATCAGAACCGGGATGAGACACAGACAGGTTGGCTTTCTATCGGCCGTAACTGGAACGTTTCCGATGTGGCCAAAGAATTCTGCAGAGGACCACTTAATGGGAGTTGTTACCCCCCCACAGCGCTACAGCCTGTAATTATCTGTTTTGGGGGCAAATATTTTATATGATGACAAAGGATTTGAAAGGAGCAAATACTTTTTTTCTGTAGCATTGACCGAACCGAATTGACATCAGTTTTCTCTGCAATCTTTGATTACTTGGTGAGCAATCGGAAAGCTCCCCCAGAATACGGCGGATCCGTCACGCCGCTTTAATCTGCGGCTCATTTTTCTAACCAGCCTCCAGAAGAAATAACAGACCTGGAATATCTTCATCTTTAGAAACAAGAGCTCAACCGAACGTCAGCCGTCTGAGGATCACGGCACCACCGGAGACTCAGACGATGTTATTTTTGTTTGTCTAGGAAAAAAAGAGGAGGCTTTTACTTTTAATTAAAGCTTCATGTGATGGATGTAGCGGCGCTTCCTTGGCAAGGTCAGGCTTGTAAACAGCGTTCTTAAATCTGGTGAAGAGACCAACCTTGATAAATAAAGGTTACACCGATGAAACGGCCCTCAAAGTGCTGTTGGCGGCGGCGGCGCTGCGCACGGGACATCAAGAGAGCAACCAAGCGGGGGCCGGAGGTGTCCATGAATTAGTTCAGTGTTTTCACTTCTCCCTCCCGCCTTTATTTACGGCCTTTTCTTCATCGCTGACTTGTCTGGCGGTTCCCGCTCGTAATGAGGGCACGGCGGCGTCTGAATGTGCGGTTTTTCCCTGCGAGTGTGTGTGCAGGGAGGGGGATTATGGCAGCTCCAAAGCTGTGAATGGGGGCCAATCTGGGCCGTGGCCCCGGCTGAATTAATTACACTAATTAGCTCCTTAATTGCATATATTAAACCGCTGGTTAGAACAGGACTGAAGCCGCGGTTAGGACCTGGATCTAAAGCGGGAGCCCCGGGGGCGCCGAAGGGGACGGCGTGGGTGAACAAAAGGCTGTTTCACACACACGTATAAACGTATAAGTGGGGAGCCCGCCCCGGCTTTGCCCCACCCAGGTCTGAGCTGAGGGCTGCCCCTCAGCGCCGAGGGTATTCAATTATCCCCACGTCCCCCCTCATCAATATATAATCACTGCATAATGCTGCGGCAGATGTGCAGCACTAATGTGGACGATGAGCCCCCCCAGAGGGAGCAAAGAGGATTAATATTGAATCTACAGGGAGCGCTTCAAGTCATCTTCACTATATCAGTAACTCCTCCACGGTGGAGGTGCCCAGCCCCCCCCCCCCTCCAGCTCTGCCCCCCCCCCTCAATTCAGATCTACATGAACTACGCCTGGACCATCACTTTCCCCACACAGACTGACTCGCCACATGCACTTCACCAAGTGTCCAGTAGGTGGTTTGCTAAGTAATCCCTATTCACTAAAATACAGTTTCTGTACGTTTCTGCAAAACAACTGAACTGGAGCGGAGTTTGGTCGAACTTCCGTTGCGGTTGCTGGAGCCTATCCCAGCTGTCTGTGAAGCCAAAGCGGGACAAATTTCAGGGGGGGTCACTTTCTATTTGACTTTTGACTGACAGGGGGGGGGGGGGGGGGGTCCGAATCCTCAGCCTTCCAACTGAAGGAAAACTATTTCACTTCCTGTTTGAGCCCACGTTAGAAAATAAAGAAAAATGATGTAATTGGAGCCAGGTGCAGTTCACAGAGAATCCTCCAGGAGGCTTAGCAGTCAGTGCCTATTGAACCAACAGCTCCACCGAATCCTCAGCTGTGGAACAAGAAGTGTTCTAACCAATGTCTCACTTCCTGCTGGGGCAACTATGATTTAAAAAAATTTGGAACCAGGTGTACCAGGTTTACCAGGAATCCCCTAGGGGGGGTTTAAGGTCAGTCCCTGTTCACTCCAACAAATACATTAGTTTTTCCACAAACGTAGGCAGGGGGGCGTGGCCTGTTAACCAATGGGTGCGTCACATCCTCTGCCCTGGAACAGGCTTCAAGTCAAAGTCCAGCACTCTCACTTCCTGTTTGAGACTACTTCACAAAGCCAATCAAAGTATTGGAGCCAGGTGCAGTTCCTGGAGAATCCTCCGGGGGGCTCCCATTCTGTCCCTATTCACTCTATTGTGAATTAGTCCAACTTTATAGCAGGAATAGACACAGTTTTCTTCTGCTTTTTCTATTAATGCAGCTAACTGTATTTAACGGAAGTGTTTGCATTTGCGTACAAATGGGGGGCGTGGCCTGTCAACAGACAGGTGTGTCAAATCCTCAGCTCTGGAAGGAGCTGGTTTAGTTTTTATACAAAGTGTAAGACTCTCACTTCCTGTTTGAGTCTACTTCAAAAGATGATTGGAGCCAGGTGTAGTTTACCAGGAATCCTCCAGGTGGCTCAGTTCACAAGCCCGTCCAACCTCGTTTACTTTCCTGTAAAACCAATGAACTGGATTCCAGAAAAAGGGCGTATTTGTTTTCCAGGCTGCTTTGGTTTTGGTTGACCCTCAACTGGAAGCTTTCTGGTTGGGTTTGGGGGGGGGGGTTTGAGGCCTCCCACTAAGAGAAAAAATGCGGAAAATGCCTGGTATTGGTGAGCCGTACCCACAGCCCTCACAACAATGGCATTTAGCTGAGAGCGAGTAAACAGCCAGCCCGCTAATGAATCCCCCTTCAATAAACAAGCGGAGCGTACGTGCGCATGCGCGAGCGGCTGATAATGATGTTCTTTGTGGAGTTTTTTGGGGTAATTAGAGGCGCTTAAATGCTGGGTAAAAAGGATTTGCAGCTGATTGTTTGTCCTCGTGCCTTTGAGCCGTGGGCCTTGTTGCTGCTGAGTGTCACTGTCTCTTTCTGCTGCGACCTCACGCTTCACAAAAGTCCTTTTCTCTTCATCCTTCAACAGCCTTCGTCTGCTCACCTCCCTTACTCGCGCTTTTGTTCACCTCGGTGGAGCTGAGGTTCTTCTACACAACGGCGTGTTCTGGTGCGTTGCGTTGGCCGTCGCACAACTTTTCCTGACAACAGCCAGGTTAAGAAAAAAAAAACTGGTTCTATTGAACAAAGCTCCCAAATCATGACCAATGACTGCTTACGCTCCGTTGGAAAATACTTTTGGACCGTTTATATTTCTACAAATTAAGCAATGACATTGGTTGTTAACTCTTTAACACCTGAGGTTTGACGTTCTTTCAATTACAACAACTCTTCAATCTTTTATGCATTTAACGTAATTCCAACAGTTTCTGAAGATGAGAAAAGTAACTTTGAGTTGACAGAAAACACTATAGAGTAGTACAGTCTTTACGCAATCAACGTAAATCAGTGAAGAAAAGCAGCTTTAGGTACTTTACATAAAGTGTGTAAACTGTTTTATATCCTAAAATACGTAAATGGTTAAATATTGTAAAAGAAGTAAATTATTGCATACGTAAAATGTGTAAACTGTTGCATATTGTAAAATATGTAACTTGTTACATATCGCAGAGTACTTAAAGAGTTGTGTATCGTACAATATGTAAACTGTGTCTTGTAAAGTATGTGAAGTGTTGCATATCATGAATACATAAACTGTTACGTATCATGAGGTATTACAGAGTTGCTTAGCGTAAAATATGTAAAGCGTGTATTGTAAAGTATGTGAATTGTTGCATATTGTGAATACGTAAAGAGTTGCATATCATAAGATATGTAAAGTATTGTTTATTGTAAAATAAGTAAACTGTTATATCACATGAAGTACTTAAAGAGTTGCATATCGTAAGTGTGTAAACTGTGTCTTGTAAAGTATGTAAAGTGTTGCATATCGTGAAATATTAAACAGTTGCATGTCGTAAATTACGCCAAATGTTATGTATTTCGTAAAATTCGTAAACTGTTACATCTCATGAAGTACTTAAAGAGTTGCATATTGTAAAATTTGTCTGTTTGCTACTGGTTGCTACGCTAAACCATGCCAAGGAACCTCCGTTTTCCTCTTGAACACGAGTTGTCCACCATCCTGATCATCGCCCGGCTGACCTTCCTATGGCTACACTGAGTCGACAACCACATCACCTGTCCCTGGATTTAAGCCTGACCTCACAGATAGTCTACCTCTCAATAAGTATCTGGGTGTTCCGTGCTGCTGGATCACGTCTAGACCATACGCTCTTCCTCATCTATCAACGCAGGCCGTCCTACAGACCAGAATTACATTATCAGCTGTTTTAAAGACATAAGAACTATTCTCCTCTGGTTGTCAATCTGTCTCGCATCTGATTCCTACGTGAAGACCTAAACTATCAACATCTGTCCTTCATTTAAACCAGATTAACTGGTTCTGTACTACAACCACAAAACAAGCTGTAGTTAAACTCCCACCTGATCCAACTCTTGATGCTGAGTCTTGATGAGCTGTCGTCATTTCAAGTCATTTAAGTTTCAACAGTTTCTTTCTGAAAAGCTTCAGCGTGAATCTGAAGCCCAGCATCACACTGAACGTATGTCTGATTCCACCAAAAAGTATGTTTGATGAAAAAAAACCCCAGAAAAATCAAGAACATTGGTTTCTCCAAGCGTTAAAACCTAATTTAGGGGTTCCACAGGGCAGGTAAAATGATCCCCATCATTTCCTTTTTTTTTTTTTTACTTTTGGACTAAACCCAGTGGTGTCCAACAGATATATTTTCTGGTTCTGTTGTCCTAGAAAAATGAAGCCCTTAATCCCACTTAAATGGCATTTGCAGCTAATTGAATAATAAGAAAAATAATATGATTAATTTGAGCAGAAAACTTTTCTGCGGGCGCATATCTTATGTCTAACTTGGGTTTTAATGAGTGATGTTGCACATCTGGCCGTCATGAATCAAACCCCCATCAGAGCATTTATATTCTGGTGGTATTCAGTTCCATTTTGTGCTAAAGTTTCCATTTTTGACAGTTTCCTTTAAACCAGGTACCAAACTCGCACTCGCACCAACATCTAGCACACAACTTAGCAAAGAACTCTGATTAATTTCTACTCAAACCTCAAAGAACAGAGTTTGATAAAAACCTCAGTGCCAAATGGTAGAAATACTAAAGAAAATGTTGTGACTGTAGGCTAAACTCATTTCTCATGAGTTTAGTGCATTTTTTGTGAAGTGGGTCTGGCACTTTCCAAAGATCATTGCACAAAGACTGCCTTTCAGGACATCGACTCCACTTTTTTCCACAGAAGGGGAGAAATCCAGCTCAGCAATGACGGTAAAATCCTGCAGAAAAAGTTCTCACTTGCATTTAAAATGCTAATTGTCTTTGATTTCTTTTCCTAATAAAGTCGAGCCTCAACAATCACATTAATTTTAAAGTGGAACAGGTGAACAGGAGACCAAAGGCGAAGAGGACAACGTCCATAATAACCCCAAAAATAATGACAAATGGGGCTAAATATGTTCCTCCAGAAAGAAAAACGTGACGCGGATAGATGCCAAAGCCTCAGAAAGGCGAGTTATTTTGGAGACACCAGCTGATCGCGGTGCTGGAAGAACATATTTCTTTCCTTTTTTGAATCCTCGCTGAGCTCGGCTAACCTCACTGGAGGCCGTTTTTATCCCTCGCAGAAGGCGGCGCGGCGCGTTTTCCCCCCAAAATGGTGAACAGATGGGAAGATCTTGAAAAGTTTCCTTCTGAAGTCCATCAGTGTGTGAAAGCAAACACGCGGGACGCGTCTGAGCGCCGGGACCCAACATCTGTCCGCGTGAGCGCGCTCATTATTGCCCATCGGGGGTCACGTTTGCCTGAACCCGGCCACTAAATCACGGCTGTGTGACGCGCGGCGCCGATGGCAGGGGTCAGCCCAGAGGTGCGCTGGTTTCTGCCGCCTGATTGCCAGGAAACACATCCCCGAGCAGAAGTCGGCGGCACAGTGATGGCTTTGTTTGTGGCGGTTAGTTTGTGTACCGACAGTGGGGGGGGGGGGGGTTTTAAATGAATCGTACGATGCTAACCAGCTCCAATCCAATTAGGGAGGGATTCTTCTGGCCTGACCTTCACCACGGGAACCGGCCTTCACACTCGAGCCCAACTGCAACCGCGCCCGCTAACGACACTGCCAGCAAAACCCGACAGTCACGCAAGCCCCACACGAGCACCGGCCGCCGCCGCACACACAACCGCAGACGGCGGCGGCGCTCTGATTGCTGACCTAGATCGGCCGGGCGATCTGTCACTTTCTCTTACTCACACTCAGCACACATCTTTTTCTTTTCTTCTTTTGCTTTTTTTTTTTTTCGCGGCCAACATCCCCCGCTCTCCTCCGGTGTCTCTTCACATCAGCTCAACTCCCGTCCGGCTCCTCTGTTGCCGCACGCGGGAGGCCCGACGCGGCGCCGCTGCGGGGTCAACAGAGGCCGTATGCTGCACGCTTTCACAACCTGCGCCGAGCTGCATGTTCATGCAATAAGGACAGCAGGGGGAGGTGGTGGTGGCTGGCGGGAACCCCCCCAGGGGGGGAATCATCAGACATGATCACACACTGATATTAATTGAAGTGAAGTCGTCTTTTCCTGAGAAACGTCCTCTCTGGGGGAGAAATGATCCTCGCTGTGTTAACATGTCGGGGTTTAACGGAGACCCCAAAAGAAAGCCCACATGTTCAGTGGAGCATGCAAAATGGGATGCAGGAAAACAACAACAACAACAACAAAAACGTCCACCTTGAAATAGCTGTTGGGGGGTGGGGGGGGGGCATGAGAATGTTGGAAGTTGGACAGCAGATCAGCAAGGTTTGTTGGGGGTTCGTCCGGGTAGAAAAAAAAAAAAAAGTTCCTGTTTGTAGATGTCTGTTCTAGATAGTCACGTTTGATTGTTTCCAGTGGGGCTACGATGAATATGTTTATCCAAATATGTCTTTGTTTACCAAAACAACAGTAGGGCGGGAAACAAAAACATGACGGCGGGGTTTGTCGGAGTCCTGGATGGCTGTGAAAGAATTCAGAGCCGTTTCTTTGCGGTGTTGTTCCAGTTCATACAAGGTCAAGGGTTTTTGCTTAGTGGCTGCAGGGCGCTACGAAAGCAAACCCACATGACCATCCTTCCACCGCCTGTGCTTGACAATGGATATGAACACATCCTGCCTAAAGGTTTCGGTTTTGCCGAAAGAAGGTTTTAAAGGTTTGTGGTCTGTTGAGGTTTCAATTTTGTTGGTTCCTTTCTCGCTCTGCTCTCTGCTGCCTTCTTAAAGGTGGGTTTGCAATACGGATTGGGTTTGGCATGGCATGGCATGGATCAAGAGTCAGTACAGATTGGGTTCTCAGTATAGCTTTAGTTTGATAGATTGGATTAGCAGTATGAACCAGGTTTGTGGTACAGATTGGATTTGCGATACTGTTTGGGTTTTGTAGCATAGTTCAAGAGTCGGTACAGTCGGTAAGTCGGTATATGGATCAAGAGGATGACGCCTTCATTTCCCATAATCAAGGTGTAAAGACGATTCCAAACCTCCATTTCTATTCTTTTCATGGTGCAGGTTATCTTTATTTATTGGATTCCATTGACAGGAGGAGGAGGAGGAGGATGGGAAATGCATGATGGGAAATGGTCATCATAGTAAAGGCATGTTTCGCTTTTTGTTTAACAATAATATTTTTGTCTTTAGAAACCCAAAGAACAACTGTCTGATATAATTTTGGACTTTTTTTTCTTGAAGGTTCTGATTTCGTCAACTTTTCCTCTTAAGGACAGTTAAAAAGTAGTTGAAAGTTGTGGGTTTGGGAGGAAAAACACCAGAAAGATGGATTCAACTCTGCAAAAACAATTAACGTTTAGCAGTTATTTCAAGGTGGCAGAAACGAGAACAAAGTTCTTCCTGGCTAGAACCTTTCCACCTGTAGGAACAATTCCAGATGTTCTACCTTCTGATAGGTTGAAGTCACGTGACTCAGGCGTTGGAAACGTCCACTGAGCTTTGGTCGGACTTTTCAACCTGAAAGGATTCGAGTCTGTGCTTTAAAATGTCTCTCAGCTCAGATTTTTATAATCTTTTCTGAGGAATATTTGGTCACAAATTAAGAGTTTTTGTTCTTTTCCTAAGCTCTGCCGCTGCCTTTAGGATGAGATAACTAGTCAAAATCGGGAAGAAGCAAAAACAAGATAGGTGGCTACAAAATTTTGATAAGCGTTTTTGTATATGAAATTATTTTATAGAAGGAAAAAATATATATTTATTTTGCCCCCCAAAACAGGCAGAACTGGAATGTTTCTGCCCTTTTAGTTAAAAAGTTACACAGAAAAATAAAAGGGAGAAGAAACAAATGGGATTCTCGTTTTAGATCCCCTCTAAAATGCTCCTCATCGCTGCCTGCAGGGGTCAAAGGTGAAGGTTTCACACTCCCCTCCCTTCCCCTGTGGTCATCTTGTTTCCCTCCCTGCTCCCCCTTCAGAGCCTGGCAGGAGGCTCAAATCAGGGGGGGCTTAAGCTCCATCAAATATTTAGCAGCTATAGATTTCCCAGAGTCCTCCACTCCCCCCCCCCCCCCCCCCCCCCCCCCCGTGCAGCTGCAAACAAAGTTCTGCACAGCGGCGATGTCGCATTCACACACCGGGAGGGATGAGGTCACTTGGATGTGGAGGAGGAGCAGCATTCAGACTGCAGTGCAGTGCTCCTCTGCACACCCCGCCCCCCTCCCCGTCAGAATCCAGCGTCGCTCCTTTCAGCTTAACCCTGATGAATAAACCACAACGCCGCTGCATTATTGAGCGCACTGACATTACCGCCCAGAAATTAGACTGTGCCGAGTTTTCTGACAGAGTTCAGGATTCTGGTGGAGAGGAGCAACAAACGGACAGAGAACCGGCAGAGGAACCCAAAAGGTTCTAACGGAGTTTCCTGAAAACGAGTCCAGAACGTGCACGCATATGCACCAGCACACATTTCTGGGTTTGCAGGTGCCTCTATTATTTATATAGTGAGGTTGTTTATCTCTGCCACTGTGCGACTGCGAGGCCCCCGGGAGGGGGCGGGGGCCCGCTCCATAAACACCCCACTGGGAGCCATTCATGCGGGCGCGCCGGCCCAGAAACTTCACGCTTGTCCCGCACACCTGCAGGTCACGCACAAGAAACACCACCCCTTGTCCCACATAAACAAACAAACACACACATCTGTAACAGCGAGTCACAACAACACTACGACTGACCCACTGCGGTGGACTTTAGGGGAAAACACCTGACTTTGGGGGGTTTCTCTGAGGCTGGTGTGCACTGTCACGACCCGATCCGTACCGCAAACCCGATTTGTACCACAAATCCAATCTGTACCGCAAACCTGATACGTACTGCAAATCCAATCACTATCAAAATTGCGAACTATACCGTGAAGCCAATCTGTACCGAGAACCTAATCTGTACCATGAGCCCAATCTATACTTAACCTTGATCTGTATTGCAAACATCCATTCATACCACTAACCCAATCTGTATCAGAATCCTGATCCATGTAACAAAACCCAATTCATACCGTAAACCCAATCTGTACCATCTTGATCCGTTTGGCAAACCTCAATCCGTACAGTTAACTCAATCTGTACCACAATCCTGATCCATACTTCAAAAATTCGTACCGAAATTTGTATTTGTATCACAGAACCCAATCTGTACCGGAAACCCAATTTGATCCAGAAACCCAAACCACATGTGCAAATTGTACGTCACTTTTTCCCATCAGCAAAATTGCAACATTTAGGCAATTTCAATCAGATCAGCTCTCTGTAACATTTCCCGACAATTTGGCCTCCTTTTTGACAGTCTGAACCATTAAAGCCTTTAACTCCGGAAATGTTGCCAGCGGTGAATCTTTGACCATTTCAAAGGTTTACTGCGCAAACACTGTCGCATACAAAGGCAAAGCTGCTTTTCTCCACTTCAGAATCCGCTGGAATTACTTGTGTAAACAAGAATGTCATCTGTGTTGACCCAAAGTTATGATTTTCCTCAACATTGCAGGAAAAGACTTTCATAAATACGTTATCATGTTTTCTTTCTTAGATTCTAACAAATGTCCGACATTTCTGTCGCCTCAATCTGGAACTCTATTAGTCTTTTTCATTTTCATCTGGTGATAGATGAGATACTCTTCTCCACCGGCCCAATGCAGTGCATACAGGGAAATAAACTGCCAATGAACAAAACAGAGGAAGAAGAAGAAGACATTTGCACATGTGCGGTAGGGATCGGGTAGTTCACAACTGGACAGAATGAGTTTGATGTCACCCAGAAAAATGTACTTACTGGACGCCACCAAGTTGGAGCCAGTCAGCAAGCTGTGATTGGTCTGTGTCACCCTAGTCACCGTTTCTAAGGCAACCACGCCCGAAAATCAATAGTGAACTTGTTGGAAGTCCACACACTGACCACTTGGAAGCGGGCTACACGAAACCTGCCAATCAAATGTTTGAAACATTGGACGTGGCAGGCTCCACTTTCGTTTATTGAGGCATCAGTTTATAGCGTGAATAAGTTAAAAATCATGAGGATCACCAAAAACATGCTAACTCCGTCCAGTTCTCAGATACAGTCACTGCGTAGTCCCATCAATCTCTTGACTTTCACGTACAAAGTAAGAACTGTGTAGTCTTGTTTTGTGAATATTGAAACTTTTTCATTATTGTAAATATTTTAAAAGGTATTTATTAATACCATTAACATTTCAAGAGATACTTTGACCTGTAGGCACTCTAAAAAGCTTTAAGCGGTGGCAGATGCCGTTTGCGCTAGCGCGGTATCAAACTGGTTTCCGGTACAGATTAGGTAGTGACGTGTATGCTTGCCAGTGTAAATGCCTTCATTTCCCAGAAAGCCCTGCTGCGCGGCTCACATCATGTGCCACAGACAGAGACTTCCATGTGTTTGCTGCGTCACATTAAAACAACAGACTTGTCTGTGTTTCCTTCACCTCCAGGTTCGATGCTCCTTCTCCGCCCCTACTGGGAACCGGTCGGACCGCTCCAGATGACTGGTTTTTCCAAAATAAAAGTCTGCTTCGCCCCATTTCACGCTCTCTCCTGCATCATCCTCATCTGCTCCATATTTAGAAAAGCATGTTTGGACCCTTTTTCCTCCTTAATGCCGGTTCACAAATCCACTTTAATAACAGGTGACGCCGCCTGGCGCAGGAACGCGCCCCCACCTTCCTCTGATTCACGCTGAAGGCATTCCAACCGTACATCTGGATAATCCGCAGGACGGGTTTCTGTCAGGTCTCACCAGAGCTTCCAGGCGGTTCAAGCCGAGGTCACCGGGAACACGGCGGATTCTCTGCCACATTCGAGAAAAGGTTCACCCGCTTTGACCTGCCGTGACCCCTTCACTCACTATGATTTCAATACACAAATAATTGATTTGGGTGGTTTTTGGCTCATCTTTAAGAAAACCAAAAGTCTTTCCACTTAGATTGTTTTCTTTGATTTGAAAAGAGACTTTAAAGGTTTTTTGAAGAAAAAAAAAAGATTTATCAATGCAAAGATTATGTTACTAAAGTGACACCAAAACCATTTTTTTCTATGACTGTCTGAGGATAGTGGGAAAATCTCTACTTCAAAATAAAATGACATCCCATTATTACAGGACTTATTTTTTCACATTAAAGAAAAAAACTATAATATTCTAATTATGAGTAAACACATTTTTTTCTAAAAAACAAAACAAAACTATCTTTTGTTCTTAAAAATAATTTTATTTTATTTTGAAAATGTCTAAAAACGTACAGATCTGACTTCAGTCTATTTAAATGAAATCTTTTGATGTTTGTATTCATTTAAGTTCTTTATAAAGTTATGTTTCTCATTGTTTTCTGTTACATTTTCTTATTTTTGAAATGTCAAATTGGCTGCATCTAAGCATGACCAGAATATTTCATTTAAAATTCTGTACCTGGATATAAATATATATATAAAAAACAAACCTGGATATATATATAAAACAAACTTTGTTTGGGCAGAAAATAATCCACCCTTGACCTTATAAAGCCCACGACTTAAAAAAATTGACAGAAAATTCAAATTGTGGGGAATTTAGATGTTTTCTCTCACATTAGTTTTAGATGTAAAAATATTGACACGACCCACACATTTTTAACAAAGTTGAACTGTATTATAAAGAATTAACACATTTGGCATTTTTGCAATATAAGTTGTCTTTTAAAAAACAGGAAAAACAACAGATTAGTTATTCTCCCCATAAAGTTAAGTAAATTACCTCAGTTTTTGCCACCAAAAGCGTTTTTGAGATTTCACGGAAGCCGCAATTTTGAAATGAGCAGGCAAAGACCTTCTACTGCCCCTAGTGGAAGGGTGATACACTACAGGGTAAAAAACATGAACTTGATTAACTTCCTGGTGTTTAACCGTCAAATTCTCATGCAGAAGATGACTGTGTGGCTCCAAAAGAAAGAAGAAGTCACTTCTGTGTGAAAGAGGAAAGAAAACTGCACCGAAACTAAACCACAAAGTCTCTGAAGGACGTTTCGAAGGCAAAAATGTTCCGTTTTTTCCTGCTACAGAAACCAAAAGTAAAGAAGCTGCGGTGGTTGAGCGGCGGACGCCAGGCCGGAGGATCGGAGACAAAGCAAAGGATCGTGACACAGAAGCGGCTTTACGTGCCTTAAGAAAGAAAACATCAGTCATCAAGCATGACTAATCAATTTCTTCCCCCGAGTAATCAGATTACGCCATCGGGGCATCTGTCTAAATCTTCAAAAACAAAGGACAGTTCCGCTCTTCTCTGCATTGTTTCTACTTTCTACAAATAAATAAATCCCGTCTGCTGTGAGGAAGGAGATCTGAGAGCGAGCAGGAAGCTGATCAGTCATTGGCCTTAAAGCAGGAGCTATGTAGTGGCTTTTGCTTGGAAATTAACCTCCTTCGACCCGTTTCTTGGCGCTGTCACTCCACTCCACACACATTTCACCTCCCGGCAGATTAAATTACAGCGCCCTGTAGTTCTCTACTGGATCCCACAACCGACTTGTCACCGTAAACTATGGATTGGAATCCAGCAAACCCGGACTTCAGGGATGAAGGGCTGATCATCATCTGAAGGTCTCATTAAGAAAAGTCACGTTTCTTCATTAGTGTCAGCACATTGGATGTTATCAATAACCGGACGGTGCGAGCAGACATCGATCCGTCTGAACTTTACAGAACTCGCAGAGGAAGTGGGGGCTTGTCTGTCATTGAACTTCTCATAAGTTACACCGGAACGTGGATTTTGTTCCAAAGTCTGGTATTTTTTTCCTTTTTTTGGGATCTGTTGGATTCGGACTTGCCCTAAAGGATGAGGTAAAACTGGAGCTTCTACATGCTGTCCCTCTGAAGAAAGCGGTCTCACAGCTTTATGCTGAACAAACGCGATAAAAGACTTTTGAGTGACCAGCTCGTTTCCTTGTTTGTAAACATTCCAGATCTGATTACTGAAGTAATCTGATTACATCCCGTCATGCGTTCGTAAACGGTTTTTATCTCTGAGGGACAGCAAGTGTCTAAGTGGGAGCGTCAGTGATCCTGAGAGGAAGGTGAATTTGCGGAGAGTTGTTGTTTTTCAGCTAGAAGTCACCAGAAAACCTGAAGGTTGTCGGTTCTGCTGTGGATCAGGAACCCTCCTGCAAAGCTAGAAAGAGCTGCAGCTTCTTCATAAGTGAGATTTTTTTATTTTGCACAGGAGCGAGTTGGTGTTGAACTTTAAAAGGATGCAGCACATAATGGTGCGCCGAGGGAGCGCGGTTAAATTTAGCTGTCTGAGAATCTGTTTCATGCAGGCCTGTGAAGGAGGGCTGCTCCACTTCTGGCCGCATTTGTGCGTCACCGAATCGAGAACGAGTCCGTCCTTTCCTCTGTGCTTATCGGGGACAAACTCCTGCACATTGATGTGCATTTGACGGATTTTGGAGGCAAGAGTCTGACCTCTCCTCTCAGGTGAGGCGTTGGTGAAAGAGTGCTGGAGGAGCCAAAAAAGGAAGAATCTTCGTCTCGCCACCTCCGTCCTAGCTCAGATATATTTTTGTTCAAGCGTCTACACACCTGACTGAGGAGATTGGAGGTGCGTGGGAGGAACCAGACGAGTCTGTCTTTGACTTCTCCCAATCCTGAGGTGTTTTATTCTCATGGAGTTGTCACTCCATGAAACAAAAAGCACGTATGCAAGCAAGAATATTTGCTTTCCTTTCTTTAGTTGTGACCTCTAAATGCCCCCAGTACCGGTTTTCCAAAACAACCCGCAGGTTCCCGTTAGCTTGCAGATGAGTCGGCGTGATAAGAGCGCATGGACCGCCCTGCTGGGTGACCACAGCGGAGGACGAACTCCAAACAAACCTCGCATGCAAACCCAAACAAGCTGTACTCTGGCCGTTTGCGGTCACCGCCAAGCCACCACCGACAATAAACAGCTGCGGGACAAAGGCAGAGGGACAGCTCGTCATTGTTCGAACCTGCAATCTAAATCCCACACAAGTAGAAAGGACGTGAGGAGGAGGAGAGAGTTAAGCCTTAGTCATACTTATAGGTGGATACGGTGAAAAATGGGCAAACCTGTGACATGCAGGTGACAGTTCAAAAATATCTAGGCCGTAGGCGAGACAATGAGGTCGTAGACAAGACGACGAGGTCGTAGACCAGACGATTAGGTTGTAGTTTAGACAATGAGGTCTTAGGCCAGACGATGAAGTCCTAGACCAGACGACGAGGTCGTAGAGCAAAACCTTTCATTTTTTCAAGGGCTTTCTGCGAGCGACAATTTGTAGCGAAAAACATAAACAACCCGTAACCCAAATCCTGCGAGCTGAGCAGGTAGCCCATTAGTGCCGTTCATGTAATAAATGATTGTTCTAAATGACTAAATAAGACAATTGGAGTGTAGTTTGTGGATGTCTCACAAGGACTTTGGTACTGCGTGAACATGTGTACGGCATTGGTGCGGGGTCAGTAAGGATCCAGTATACGCGCCATCCGACAGCATCAACCGTACGTCATTATTGAAATTGACCAAAACGCTCTTAACCCTTGTTCTATCCTATGACCCCACCCTTACATTGACGTGTTCTTCCTACCATGACAAAGGTGGATGAAGGTGGAGAGGATTTCATGTAATCCATGGATACCAGTGAAGATCACAAATCATTGAAGGAAAAAAGGCTCAGAGCACTGTCTAGTGGGTCTAGATGACCCCACTCAGAAATGTTAAAGTGCCTAGGATAGCACAAGGGTTATTACAATATTCGCCCCATTCTGGAATATGGCAGCATCAGCTGATCTGGGGCAGCCAGCTCACACTTAAAACGCTTTGAGAAGGTACAACCCAAATGATCAACATCCCTTAACACAACCCAGTATTTACCTAGCATCAGAGGAACTACGAGACACGCCTCCATGGGCAACTGAAAAACCAGCACCCCTGTATGGGTCGGTATGGGCCGGTATGGGTCAATCCCCCGTACAGGTGCATGTGACTAAGGCTTGGTTCCACCAAAGCTACAGGTGGCAATAGGTCTGCATCTTCATCTGTTCCTTTTTATAGCAGCCTTTCTGTGTGGAACAGCTGGCAAAGAGGCTCACCGATGATGTAGTAGTCGTGCATGCTCTTGAACTCGTGGCCCCACAGGTTGGGGGAAAACTCCTGGAACTTAATGGTGAAGCGGCGCTCGCGGGTGGGCTCGTCGCAGGTGAGCACGATGTTGGGGGAGCCCATGACTTCACAGCGGTCCGCCTGCTCCCGCGACGACACCAGGTACAGCTTGTAGAACTCGTACTCCGGCGTGGACCTGGCCGTGTCCAGAGGAGGGCAGATGAGGTCCAGCCGGTCCCCGATCTGAGGATACAGGATGTAGCCCTTGTCGTCCTTGAACCTGGACGGAGAGAAAAACAAGACGGTTCAAATTAGACGGCAGAGTGAGCAAGGATTCGTTCATTAGAGTCTGGATCAGACACCTGTTTTCACTGCTGAATGAGCAACAGATGGGTCCTTTAGCTCCCATTCCCAAAACAACTTTACCTTTCATTTCCCCCTCCCTCATGGAGAACAGGTGTCTGTGCAGAGCAGGAGCTGTCCAGTCCACAGCACAAATATGATGATCCACACAGGGAAAACACACTGCCAAAATAAAAGTCTACACTGCCAAATTAAAAGTCTCCTAAAAAAGTTCAGAGACAGAAGACAGAAAGGTCCAGATTCTTTTGGAAATACTCCGGCTTCAACAATAAAAGCTCTTATTTAGGAAAATATTCATCTGATCAAACAGACTCAAAGCTTTTATTGTTTTTAATTGCCTCTTTCTAGTTTTTGCCTTCGAAAAGGCACCTTTGTGAGTCCAAAGCACACATGGACGCAAACTTGGAACTTCTGTCGTCTTTGCACGAACACGAAACCTTCTGTCTGGATCTGAAATACCACAGTTGAAGCCGTCTGGAAGCCTCGACAACAGCCCGTTCAGTCAAATGGATCTTTACGCAGGTTCGGGTGAATTCTCCATCCTGATTGGCTGCAGGGTGTCCATTAAAAAGTCATAATGAACGCCTAAAGAAGGAAGTTCCAGTCCCATAGCCTGAATGTTCAATCTCAATTGCGCTGGCCTAAAGGGCAGTTGGTAACCATAGCAACAGAGACTCAGAACATAGGTGGAAGTACGTGTTAGTAAATCATTTCCTTATTAACTACTAAAAGATGTTGATCTGCATTTCATGATTTTAGTTATTGGTGGATATTTCCTCTTCCAGGAAACTACTTCCCTCTAACGCGTCCTGACGCTTCGCTTATATACCGCTTTCCTCCGCTGGTTACACCAGCTGCTGCAGAGCGAAAGGAAGATTAGGAAGACTTTAAGAGAAAAACGTTTAAAATTACATGATTAAAGTACTAATTGATTTAAGATGTATTTTTTGTATATGTGACCATAGTATTTAGCGCTTTGAGATTTTACCCAAAATGTAAAGCACATTCTAAATAAAATGTATTATTGTTATTATTATTAGCAGGATAATGCCCAAGGATTCATTATCAATCAAAAATGTTTGAATGAACTACTTTTGACTACTTTTCTCCATCCCCGTCATCTGTTGTTTGGTTTATATTTGAGTAACAAACTTAATTTAGGGATTTCATGGAAATAATACTGTTCCTTCAGAGAAACAGAGTCTACATTTAGTCCTCATTTGTTTTTTATTGTTAATATTATTACCGCAATTTTTGATCACTTTTAACATTCATCGTGAAGACGATGGGTGGCCTGAAAGTGATCCCACAGATTTTCCAGGAGTGGGTTTGTCCCCTGACTGTCATCCGTCCATTCTACGGAAAAACTAAACCAAGAGAGGCTAAAACGTCTTGACAGAAATATAAGATGTTTCAGTTCCTGCCGTTCTAGTTTGATTTAAGTTTCATATTTTTATCTTGTTTGTCTATTACTATTTGTCTGGTTTCGTAGATATATTTGTAGAGTATAAAGAAACATGTTCCTGCTCTCTGGAAACATCTGCGTCTTCTACACTTCAGTCTTTGCTGGAGGATCTCACGCCACGTGGACGTGGGAAGTGGGGCGTGTCCGTGCAGACCGCTCTGCAGCAGAACAAAGAACCACCAAACCTCCAAATCGGAGGCCCGCTCGCTTAATTAGTTTGGTAATTAGCCGCCGCGGTGATACTCTGCCCCCCCACGTCAGGATGAACGGTGAGTAGTGTCTGTGACGCCTCCATGACAGTCCCACTCTGAACGTCTTTTGATGCGTTTTCAGAGTGGATCCCAGCGGTCTTTTAATTATGATTATGTCATTTTTTTAGCCAAAATTTTAAAAACCTGTGTTGTAGCGCTGCACGATATGAGGACAAGTCGCGATTATTTATGATCAATATTGTGATACTTGAACAAACAGCAAAACATCCAAAAACATCATTTCCATTTCACATTTAAAAATCCTACTCCAAACGCCCCCCGTCAACATACGAGGTGAACATCTAACATAAAAGGGCTCCATCTGATTGGTCGAATGCATGAAGGGATTTATTTGATCCCTTAAATACTTCAAGTTACCATAAGATTGTTTTAACACATTTAAACTAACGATTTACTGCGATTTTCGCCGACTTTTGCGATATACGTTATTGCACGACTTGATATTGCGATAACAATAAATTTGATTGTGCCGGCCTATTGTGTCGTAAGTCCTGCCACCCACAACTGAGAGCTCTCTGTTTACATGCTCTCCCACTACACTCACAACGATTTCAATAAAGAAATACTCAGATATGCTATTTTTGAGCTTAATTTTCTTTAAATGCGGCCAGTAACATCAGAAAAATGCTACAAAACATGCATAAAACATGGTTTGTGTGTTTTTAAACACAAACGTTTGCTTTGATGCTGTCAGACGGACTCATCGGGGTTAAAAGCCGGGGTTTCTTCCGCGTCGGGTAGGAAATAGAACCTGCCGACGGGCTGAGCTTGTTGCTCGTGTAGGGACTGAGGAGGTCATGGCGGTTTTTCCAGAAGCACAGAAGAACGAGTGAGTCACACACACATCCCTCCTCCTCTCAGGCCGAACACTCTCGAACGCTCTCCAATTGGAATCCTCTGAGAGTCTGCAGACATCATCTCTGTTTGGAAGTGCTGTTCCTCCTGTCAGGAAGCGGGTTCGGAGCAGCAGCGGCTCACGCGGAGCCGAGCATTAGCAGCTTCTGTTACTAATCTAAATGACACTTTGATGTGGAGAGGAGGAAGCCTGTAAAAGTTGAGGAGCAGTTGTCCGCTGCCTTACAAGTCATTTGTGTTTTTTGGTAGTTTTTTTTTTTTTTTTTCCCCGGCAGTAAAAACCTTCTTAATTATTCTCTGTGTTCTGCTGACAGACGAGCATTGGAGTATTGAAAATAAACAACGGAGGAGGTTATGTAAGTGCTCTGTCAGACAGGACGAATCATGCTAGTGTCACAGCAACTGACAGTTTCATTTGTTAAATTAAGAACAAAAAAAAACAAAAAAAACAGTTCAGCCTGTCAGGATTATTACATAACGGTTAAAGCTAGCTGCAGGCACTTGTGGAAGATGCTGCTTGTTTGTTTCTCCTGCAGCAGAATAATGACAAAAAGTACGATGATTTTCTACTATTTGTACCCTAAAAGTACTTCATAGACGGTAGTGCTACGAAGCTAAAGCCTCACAAATACAGCTGCCACCGCGCCATGGGGAGGCATTGGCAGAATCCTTAAGATTAGCTGGCGCCATTGGATCTTTTTTGTTGCCGTTGTCATGAATGTAGACGGCTTTACAAAAATCGGGCAGCCGGATCGCCGGCCGGCAGCAGCTCTGATTGGACGATGTGTAGGTGTCTCTGGACGGCGGCCGTCCACGTCAAGTACCACCAGCTGCCCGGCAACTGGCGCACCACTGGTCATTTGCAACTTTTGAGCGCACAACATACTCTTGTCAATTTAGAAATGTACATACTTTTAGACAACATGCCTCCCAAAAAAGCACAATATCCTTTCTTCCTCCTAATTTTCTCAGCATCAATTCGTCTGAGAGTCGCCATGATGCCGTCGACGCCATGAGGACCTTTGTGCAGCATCAACGGCATCTCCCCTCTCTAGACCCCACGGTGGCCCAAATCAACAGATTGACGTCTGGTCATTCTCCTCGCGCCACTACCGCACAATGTCTAAGGGTCGGACGGCGGCAGTGGAACGGCACCACGGGGGCAAGAAGGTGGCAGGATGAAATCGGCCCATCATCAGACGATGTTGGGGACAAATATCTGCCTTCCTGCCACCCCCACCCACACTGGGGATTGTCCCAAATGATCAACGATTGACGTAAATGGAGCACATTCTGTATAGGAGCCCCGCCATGGAGGACATTGACCCTCCTCTACAGCCAATCAGGAAGCAGAACACAAAAAAGTAACAGGTGAAAGGTGAACATAGCAAGAAACTACTGTAACGATGCGGGCAAAAACAATTCCACTTAACGCTTGTGCACTATAATAAATATTGAATGGAGCAATTACATTGGAGTGACGGACCTCTGATTTTGTTCGGTAACCGGCCCCCTAGTGGTCGCCCAATAAACTGAATTGGTTGCAGTTTTAAAAATCAACCTTAAACATGAAATTACAGTGTGGATTGTTGATCAAAGGAATGTTTCCCAGTGAACATAAAATCTTCTATTAGCAAAAGAGTAACAAGTTTAGCTTAAACCGCGAGGCGCTAGTTGTCTTTGAGACACTACATATATGTGAATGTGAATTATTATCAACAACTGTTAATGTTTTGAAGTTATGGAGATGTTTTCCTTCTCACTTTTTTTATCTGCTCCATTCGAGATCATGTAAATGTGTCTTTAAACTCGCAGCTTTCATCTGCGAGTTTAAAGTAAACGAGACGTGAGCTTGGCGTTTTGGCATGCGCTCGAAGGGGAACCGGAGAATGCAGACAGAGCTTCAGCTCAGACGGGCTTAGAAGCCTGCTGGGAAGCCACTGTTCCCCTTCTCATTACCCAGGTCGCTCGGGGTTATCGGGCCACACTTGGACTGGAGAGGCAGGCGCTCGGCGTCACTCAACACCCATAAACAGACGCGTATCTCGCCTTCCTGTCGGCCTCAGACTGGCATTCACACCATTTATAGAGGACCAAATGTAAACACCGGCAAGTTCCTGAGGCGTCTGCAGCAAGAAGAAATCTCTTAAACACACACAGGCCCCAACAAAAGCCCAACTGCAGAACACAAAAGGTTCGCCCAAGCACATCCACCCACCTACGTCCAAACGCGCAGGTTTAGATTTCCCTAAACAAGAACAACAAAAATCAACCGGCGTGCCTTTCTTTTTCTTTTTTCTCTCCGACTGGAGCACCTTTCGCTTCCTGCACGGCGCATTGTGTCGGGTTTATCTGATGGTTTCCTGAGTCACAGCCGGGCTTCACTGCAGAGCAAACGCACACACTCAATGAGGGGACGCAAAACGCCACTGGGCATGTGCGGCGCTTGAAAATGAAAGACGGAGGGAGAAAAAAAAAGGGAGAAGTTAGTGGAGCGAGAAAGCAGGAGAGGAACAAAATATTGAACTAGCAGCAAATAGACCAAAGAAACAGAGCAGTTGGAAAATGTGACACACAGGAGGAGTCTTTAGCATAGATTTCCCCCTAAATTCACTCTCCGATCACTGGACGCTCTGAGATGGTCAGATCAACCTCGGCCAACAAAACTCGCATTTTTCTTTTAAAACTCATTTAAATGTTTCTCTAAAGGACTTCTATGTTTAAAGGTACCAATTATCTACATTTTAAATAAAGATTTGCATGTCTGAACGTCTTTGACAGGATTCAATCACTTTTTTCATCAATCATTTTAAGTTTCAGACATTAGAAAGTTGTATTTCTTTTAAAAAGTTGGGGATGTTTTCTTTGGCCCTTTCAAATTAAATCCTAAAGTGAGTTTTACTCAGGATTCAATTTGATATTTTTGATTTGGTCAACAAAATAGATTAAAGTGTTTTAAATGAGTTTCATTTTGGTTATAAGTAAGGCTTTGGTAAAACGCCGACGCCGCAAAGCTTGTTGAATTTCTGGAGCATTATGGGTATTGTAGTCAGGAGCCTGGTGGAGTGAAACGTACCGTGCTGCAATAACGAAATAAGCACTCTTCTCAGAGAGCGACTCACAAAGTGAAAAACTAAAAGTATTCTTTTGTGTCCATAAAGTTGGACTTATCTGTTGTTGTTTTTCTCTCGACAAAGGCAGATTTTTGCCAAAGACATGAAGAATACAGTTCACTAGGAAAACCTGCCTGCCTCTCGGCGCCTCTATGCATTCTGGGTAGTGTAGTCCTAAAATAAAATAGCAATAACTACATCCATGCTGCTTTTCTGAATCTGATGGAATGGTGTTTATCGCGTAAACAAACTAGCGTAACTCTGCCATCGTCTACGCGATCAACATGAACGATTCCCAGGTAGAAGCAGCGGCTTTTGATGTTGGCTTTGCACCGAAACACTTAACCAGTGTTGCACAACTACGCAAAGCAGCTTTTCCAAAGAATTCCAACGGATTCTGAAGCTGATATGCAACACTTTAAAACAAGGAAAACATAGGCAGATCGCAGACAAATTGCGTAAACTTGTTGTGCGCCTGCTTGTCTACAGTTCTCCTCGTCTTGTGTAGACAACAATTTCCTTTGGGATAATCTATCCATCCATCCATTCATCCATCTTTTTCTACTCATCTAGGACCGGGTCGCGGGGGCAACAGTCTAAGCAAAGATGCCCAAACTTCCCTCGCCCCAGCCACTTCCCCCAGCTCCTATGGGGGGGACCCCAAGGTGTTCCCACGCCAGCTGTGAGTCTCTCCAGCGTGTCTCTTACCCCTGGCCTCCGCCCAGTGGGACATGCCCGGAACACCTCCCCCAGGGAGGCGTTCAGGAGGCATCTGGACTAGATGCCCGAGCCACCTCAACTGGCTCTTCTACTCCAAGCTCTCTATGGGTGACCGAGCTTCTCACCCTATCTCTAAGGGAGCGCCCAGCCACCCTACGGAGGAAGCTCATTTCAGCCGCTTGTATTTGGGACCTCGTTCTTTGTGGGTGAGTATTGGAACGAACATCGACTGGTAAATTGAGAGCTTTGCTTTCTGACTCAGCTCTCTCTTCACCACAACGGACCGATACAGCGACCACACAACTACAAACGCTGCTCTGAACTTGGCAGGTTTAAATGTCCGGCACGGCCATTGAACAAGCGCTGAAAGTTAAACCGGCTGAACTTTGACCAATCAGGGACTCGGATTTGGTGGTGACGTACAGACGGCCTCCTTTTAAAAAGTACCAACCCTTTGCAAATTGATCATGAAGGAGAAATTAATTAGTGCGGATGGTTTCTGGACGTAATTTTATGACATCGAGTCTTCAATTTATCGGAACAGAGCTGTGAAAACAAAATCTAAGGGAAGATTCAGGAGATTTGCACCACTTTGACACTTCGTACTAAGCATCTTCCAACTGTGAGTATAGGGACAGTGCAGTGTGAACACCATATGCTAAAAAATATGTGACCCTGATTCCCACCTAAGTAAGATTCACTGTAAAGTTTATCCGGATGACAAATGTTTGGAGATCCCTGCGGTCGGGAGGGAGGAGGAGGAGGAGGAGGAGGAGGAGGAGGAGGAGGAGGAGGGGAGGTGGACCCATAAACAGTTTTATGGAGTTCTTCCACGGCTGCATCTAAATAAATCATCCCATTCAGAAGCAGCCCTGAGCAACGTTACGTTTTCTCTTCCCTCTTTTCTCTCGGTCTGGTTTTTTGCTTTCAGAGCGTCTCTCCTTTTTCATCTCTCTGTCCACTCGGCCTCGCTCGCCCCCCCCCCTCTCTCTCCTTCCCTTTTTCTCAGCTGTTAACAATAGAGCCATTCATGTGGCCACACTTTGAAACATGGCATGGAAGGTTGGAGGGGGCCAGAGGTGACACTGAAGCGGAGGAAGAGGAGACCAAGCGAGGCGGAGTGAAGGGGGTGCAGGGTGGGGGGGGCAGCTTTCAGGCCTTTTCTTCTCTGAGCTCTTTCATGGCCGCAGAAACATCATTTTCTCTACCGGGGCGTCGCCCCGCCGCGACCCCCGAGCTGAGCTGAGAAGACTCAAGTGTCAGCCCCCCCCGACCCCTCCACACCTCCACCGCCCCCCTTAATGCTTGTCCATCTGCGTGTCGTCTACCTGCTCCTGACAACATTTTGCGGATTCCACAGCAGGAAACCCGAGACTGAAGCCGGGTTCACAGGTGCGTCAGGCAGAGCGCGAACAAGGGACGGGGCTGTTTTCTGACCAACATGGGGGGTTCGAGGGGAAAAACAAAACAAAAATAAAAATACACAAATTAGTCAAAAAGTGGAGTCAAATTTGACCAAAAAACCAAACCAGGAGCAAACCGAGCAGCTGAGCGGAGACACTCCAATAGAGCGCCATTGGCTCCGGCGTTGGGGTGGATTTATGGCGGACTCTTGCACATAAAGCTGTCCTAACTAATCTTGCGGTATACACAAACGCAATCAAGCGCGTTGGGGCCCGAGATGACCCCCCCCCCCCATCCTCCTCCAAGCTTTTTTTAATGTACACACGCTGTCAAATGATTGGGAGGAGCGAGCCAAAAGGCGCACACCCGCCAAACACCTGCAGGCCATCTAGTAGCCGTCCAAAGTAAATCCGTTGGGTCTCATTTGCTGGAGAGCTTCTCTCTGACGTTCACCACAAAGAGCAAACAGTCATTTCCAACATTTTAGTTTCAGAGCTCTGATGAGGTGAAAAAAGACTTCCATCCAGACCCGCAGCATTCATCTCCGTCCAGCTAATGACTGTCCAATCAAGTGCCGGTTTAACCCTTCAACGCCACAGCGTTAGCTGCAGTATTGGCGTACTTTGAGTCACCATAACTCTAGAACCGCTTACGTAATTTACGTAATTCCAACGGAATCTGACATGGAGAACAGTAGCTCTGAACAAATGTGCAAAAATGAACACAATTAAAGGAAACTAACAAATTCTAAAGCGGTGATAAACAGATTTGTGCTAATATGCTAAACTTTACGCTAGTACAATATTTACACAACCAACATTAACCAACTAATTATGAAGTGGAGAAATGCAGCACTGCACAATTAAGGTAAACCCACAGAATGGCACAGAAAAAAGCAGATTACCAGATTTCCATAATTCCAATGGATATAAAAGTGAAACAAAGCAGCTTTAGGCTGAAATGAGAGATGTTCAACTCGTAAAATGTTGACGCAACTAACATAAACCAACTAACCTAAAACAACTAACATAAACCAACTAACGTAAAAGAACTAACGTAAACCAACTAACATAAAACAACTAACGTAAACATACTAACGTAAAACATTAACGTAAACCAACTAACGTAAACCAACAAATGTAAACCAACTAAAATAAGACAACTAACGTAAACCAACTAACATAAAACAACTAACGTAAAACATAAACGCAAACCAACTAACGTAAACCAACAAATGTAAACCAACAGACGTAAACCAACTAACGTAAAACAATAACGTAAACCAACTAACGTAAACCAACCAACGTAAAACATTAATGTAAACCAACTAATGTAAACCAAAAAATGTAAACCAACTGTTAACCAACTAACGTTAACCAACTAACGTAAAACATTAACGTAAACCAACTAACGTAAACCAAAAAATGTAAACCAACCAACGTAAACCAACAAACGTTAACCAACCAACGTAATCCAATTAACGTTAAAAAAAAACTAACGTAAAAAAAACTTACGTAAAAAAAACTAACGTGAAACAACTAACTATAACGCTGAGAAAAGCAGCTATGTGCTGCAATGCTACATTATTTGTTAGTAAAGTCCTTAACGTAAATCATCAGACTTTCACGCAGAATTGGATTTCATAAGGACTTTACGTTCTTAAAAACTCTAGTCAAAAGATTTTGAAGTGGAAAAAAGTAGCTTGCATTGATATGCAACACTTCACGATAGCAATTAGCGTAATCAACACAATCCGAGGTAGAGAAAAGCCACTTTACACCAACATGCAAGACTTATTGACAAACCCGCTTATCTTCGCTTAAAAATTCGTTAGAATTTTGGAAATCGCATTACTGGTTGAAGAATTACAATAGTTTGAAGATTGGTTTGTTTCTGCTTTTAAATGGTTAAACGTTAGAAAGAGTGAGGAATGGCCACTCAGGTACAGAAAAAGACTTATAAATGTGAAAAATTGAACTCCTGGATCCAGTCAGGGGCAGTTTTTTGAGAAAATATTATTTCAAGCTCCACTTCTGGGTTCGATCACCTGCCTGGATGGGGATTTCAGAACTGGGCACCGGCACAGAGAGGGGAGCTTACCCCCTTTTTTTTTCTTTTTTTTTACTCTCCTTCGCAGGAGCAATCACCCGCAACTCCAAAACTCCAGCTAAATGTGAAACACATGCTCCAGCGTATATAAGACACGAATCCACATCATTGGATCCTGACGCGGGCTTTTGGCAGCTCCACGGCCTGACCCGTCACGCTCTGCTCTCCTTACCTCCATCTACCGCCTGCCGCTCCATCTTTGCCATAAAAGATTGAGGAGCTTTTAAATTTTACTCATGTTGTGCCCTTTTTTTAAAATTTCTATCTTGACCTCATCTTTGATCAGCTCTGTGAGTGAGAGGGAGGGTTCGAGTACATATGCTAGTACTGCCGTCGCACAGGCTGGGTCAGACTGCAGAGCTCGGAACAAATCCATGCTGCAAATTACCGCTAAAAAGCTGATCGTCTGGTCCCCCTTTAAAAAAAAAAGGTTCTTCAATGCCTCACATTGGAGATCCTGTGACTGCAGACGGAGCGGCTTCTGCTCCCATAAGTGCAGACGGTTTTAAAATAACCATAATCATTATTACTGTCTTCATTAAAGAAGCATATACCCCGAAGAAGAGCTGCAGAAAGTGGTCTTTGACTGTGTGTATGGAGCTGCAGAGGGATGGAGACACATTTGGATGAGATGGAAGGAGACAGAGAGGAGTTAGGAGGAGACGCTGAGGGGGAGAGAGGGAGCTGTAATGTAAATTGATGAGAGTTTGAGTCTCTCCGAGCCGTGGCCCAGATACCTCTGAGCATTTCCATTATGGATGAAATGTTGGGATGGATGGGAGTTCCTCAAGGAGTTGAGCGGAGAGACGGAAAGTTTTCCGCGATGACTTTAGTTGGAGGCTGGATGAACGAGAAGCTGTTCAATCGAGATCTTAAGTCATAAAAACTTGCATTTACAGTCAATAAAATCCTTGAATTTGACATATTCTGCTTCAACCCTTTAACACCGGAGCAGACGCCGGCAACGGCGAAATAACGCGCTCTTTGAAGTACTGTAGTTCTTCAACGGTTAATGCAATTTAAGTAGTTCCAACAAATTCTGACGCAGAAAAAGAAGCTTAGCATAGTGTACAACACTTTACGAAATGTACTTTACGATTTTATTTAATTCACTTTATGAAATGTACTTTACGATTTTATTTGATTTACTTTACGAAATGTACTTTACAATTTTATTTAATTTACTTTACGAAATGCACTTTCGTAAAGAGTTGTGTAACGTCAACAGCAAATGCAATCTTTGAGCTATTTGTATCTCTTCAACTATTTATGCATTTGATGTCATTTCAACAGATTCTGACGCAGAAAAAAGCAACTTTGCAATGTTAAGTGTTGTGTAACAGCAACAGAGAAATAACACGCTATTTGAACTATTGTAACTCTTCAACTATTTACGCAAATAGGGTAGTTCCAATGGATTCTCACGCAGAAAAAGGCAGCAGTCAGACAATCCTTCACGAACTTTATTTAAGTACATAAAGCGTTGTATAAAGACAGTAGCAAAATAACACGAGCTCAGTTTCTGATTTTTGTTCATTTTAGATTAAAGCAAAACTGGGGAGACCTTTTCACAGAGTAGCTTCATGAAATAATAAAAATCTATGGCTGGTTTTTCGCTAATTCCTTCTTCTTGACCTTGACAAACATCAAAGATGGAAAAAGACCCAAATGAGACATCTTGAGACATCTGAAACTGTGAGATTTTTCTAAAGAAATCGTCAACATTAGATTGTTAGATTGTCTTCAGAAGTGATTCAAAATAACATTTTTATAGAGACAAATACTGAATATTTTGTGAAACCATCTTATCTTTATGTACAAATACAGTGAGTCACTGTAAACATTTCTCCAGCTTTCGTCATTTTGGGTCACTATGACATCACAGAACCTCTGTCATTTCATTTGCAATATTTATGTTGTATATCAAAACAATTTGTCCTGATTTTAGATGACTGGAGAAAAATAAACAGAACCAGACGTGAAAATATTTTTTTTACTGTAGTTATACGTTTTTATTATCTTTAACACCACTGGTGAATGAAATTAACTCATGCTCTTTAAATTCGTCAATCATTAACGCAATTCCAACGGATTCTGACGTGGACAAAAGTGGCTTTGTGTTAATATGCAACTTTATGATATGTAAGACTTAACATTTGAAAATAAGAAACAGTTTATAAACTTTACGATATGCAACATTTTATCAACGTAACGATGTGAAACACTTTACGTACTTTTCATTTTGCAAGACTTTACACACTTTAAGATATGAAACACTTTACGTACTTTACAACATGCAACGCATTACGTATTTTACGATACGAAACACTTGATCAACTTTACAAAATGCAAAACTTTATGTACTTTACTTAACGATATGCAACTGTTTACGATATATACCACTCTACATATTTTACATTATGCAACACTTTGCACCCTTTACAGTAGATGACACTATACATAATTGAAAACATGGAATATTTTATGTTGTAAAACAGTGGCAAAAAGCTCCTTTTTTCTGATCCAGAATCTGCTGGAATGACGCTAAATGTGTAAGAGTTCAGATCATTCTGAGAACATCAACACTGGAACTAAAGTTCTGGTGTTAAAGTTAAAGCTGTTTACCTTCAAGGTGAAGATAACTGATTTGCTCATGTAAAAGGCCATCTAGTGGCTACTTGGTGCACCGCACTTGGTTCGTATAAGTTTCGTCTTCGAAGGTGCTTCAATGTAGAAGTTGGAAGGTTGCTTCTCCTTCACAACGTCAAACAATCTGAGCAACGAGTAGGAGGCGCCGCCGGTGATAGTCAAACAAGGAAATGTTTTATTCCAAGTGACACTCGCAAAAGTTTGTGAAACGCATTGTGGATAAAGATCTAAAAGAAGGAAATGGAGGAAACAGCAGGATCACAAAGTCCTCGCCTGCGGAGATTTACGACCGACATCTCCAGCTGTTTTTGTGGGAAATAAATGGAGTGAAATGGATGTTGAGGGGAGATATAGGTGAAAGGACAGTACGCGTCTGCCATAAGCAGCGGCGTGAACAAGGCGACGGCAGCACAAGGTTGATGTAAAGTCAGGGCTCACCGGAAAGCCCCCCGGGAACGTCGGTGGGTGGGAAACGACAACGGCTTTAATGGCTCCCATATGCTGAGAGCAGGAGAAGGAGGGATGAGGAAAAGAGAGGAAAAACGGAGGCAACGCTGATGAGGCGTGCAGCAGGAGGAGCAGGAGGTGGCAGTCAGCAGGAAGGGAGCCTGTTTGAATAGTTAGTTGGCATCATGGGACTCTGAAGGTAACCGTGTCCTTGTCATGGCTTGACACACACGCATGTGCACGTACACACGCACGCACGCACGCACATCCCCCTGTCCGGAGGCGGTCCAGAAGGCTGTGGCGTCCGTGTCACATCCAGTACATATCACACGCCGGATAACCGCGGCGAGGCGGGATGGAGGCCCGCTGGATGCCTTGGCATTTGAAAAGAGCAACTTCACACACACACACACACACACACACACACACACACAAAGGCACACACTGTGTGTCTCCACCATAAAAACACAAAAAAGCTCATCCTTCATCTCCCGGTGCCCCTGCTGCGTTCAATACACTCTGTAAAACACAATGCCGCAGACGGGCGTATCACGGCAGGCTGAAACTTGTCGCAGCGGAAAAAAAAAGAAAAAAAAGGCAAACTGAAGACAAACCGACTAAATAAGCGCAGAAAAAGACTCCTCTTCCTCTTTGAAGGCGCCGAAGTGCGCTGCCATATTCAGGTCAACAGAAACTTTCCTCCACGCTTCCTCGCCTGTCTCTCATTTGCATCCCCCCGTTGACTTTTTTTTTTCTTTTCCTTCACCTTCATGTCTCCTGCATCTCCTGCTCCTCTTTTGATTCGATTCTTCTTTTGACTCCTGCAAGTGTTTCTTATAAGCGACTTCTAGAAACTTCTCTGCTCTCTCCACTTTTTTTCCCCCCTACCTCTCTTTTCCACAGGCATGCTGTCTGGTTTGAGACTCCTCCAGGGTATTTGTTTTCTGTCAAACACTAGAATGTGCTGGAATCGCACATTAAAGACAAATGTTTATCATTCCATCATGTTTACTTTTACGTTAGCTTTGGAGTCGATCTCTGAGGCCAGTTGGTTTGAAATGTTTTTGTTTACATAGTTTAAGTCAAATTTTGATGTTTGTTTTTTGTTGGTGTTTTGCTTCAACAGAAATTAAAACTAGCCAACAATAAAGAAAAGTCAAATTACAATGTCTTTACGATTAAATCTGCGCTTTATTTTGAAGTGAAGATGGGCGGAGCCTGATCAGACCACGACAGATGACCAATCAGGAGACACTTTGTCGTCAAGGGAAACCTCTAACCTCTGAAAACTGTGTTGTGAGCACGTTTAAATAAAGGTTTCTACAAATACATAGTTGGAAGTTATAAAAAAGTTCAATTTAAATGTATTAACTTACTTCTGTCGATAAGATTTCATCTGTAGAAGTAGTTTTTGTTGTTGAACGGACGTAACTCTTCACCCATTTATGGGATTTCGTTAAATTTGCACTTTCCTGTCGTTAATCAGCGCTTTTCTCAGCGTTAAGTGTGTAAAAGGTCAAAGTGTTAAAGTTTTTCAAAGACTGTCAACACTGGATTTAAAGGGTTCAGTATTTGCTAAACTGAGAACTGGACTGAGTGACCACTCCCACTTATTCAAGTTATGATCTGGCCAATCAGATGCCTCAATAAAAGTAGGTGGTGCCAGCTGGTTCGTGACGTTTGTTTGATTGACAGATTTTATGAAGTTCGATTTTAAATGGCAGTTGTGTGACCTTCCAACAAGCTCACTCCTGATTGGGGAGAGTGGTTACCGTAGAAACCCTGCCTCAAACCGACAAATCCCACCCATTGGCGATGTATGGCTCCGACGCAGCGGCGTCTATATGGCACAAATTAAGGAAGGAAGTCATTTTATGGGTGACATCACACGCACTCTGTCCAGTTCTCGTATACAGTCAATAGAACTAACGTCAAGATTGTGGGCGGAGCTGTGGCTGACCATTTCTGGACATGATTTGTCTCAACACACCTACAGCTTTGTTGTACATTTTTGAGCTTCGGGTCATTTTTGGAATCAAAAACCATGGTGCTTAAAAGTTGCAATAGTTACTTGGCTTGAAGTTATTTGTATTCATTCATTTTTTAGATAAAAAAAAAAAAACCTCATGGCATTAGGCAATAGTTTTTCACCCCCTCCCTCACGGCATCCCTAATCTTTTTCCATTCTCAAAACCACCTCTTTTTCCTGCCTCCCCCAAACGTCCTCCCTGTTTTCAGCATGCACTCTGGGTAATTTACTGCAGTCTGGATTGGTCCCATTACGGTTGGTGTGGTGGAGGTGTTAGCTGACGGAGCACCGCGGACTCTGACAGCTCCGAGTGTGTCCGCGTGTGTGCGTGCCGACACGCAAACAGATGCACCTTCACGTGCGCAGAAACTGGAGGGCGCCCTGGGGGGGCCTGCAGACCCCCTGTAACCCCCGGCCGGCTCCTCAGCATCGGTCGTGACAGCCTGCGACAGCGCCTGCATGCGTGCGCCGGGGCGAGCGTGCACGGAGGCAGCTGCTATTTGCATCGAGTGTGAGAAAGGTCCTCCACTCGTTCACTCCAAACACCTCGCTAATTGAATTAGGCCGCCGCGGGACGCGCACACATGACGGTTGTAACGCAAGCAGACATCTACTCCTCATCCCTCTGGGAGGGAGGGGCCGAGGTGAGATGCTGACCTGCCGTGTCGTGGGTCACCTTCATTTCCAACGTGTGTGTTTGGGGGCATCCACATGCATTCATGCGTGGAGGCTGTGCACCCCCCCCCCCCCCCACACACACACATACCTTCTCCTTTGTGACCTGATAGGCCTGCTCGTGTATGTGTGTGTTCGTTTTTCCTCCGCAGGGGCCACAGGGAGCAGAGAGTCTGAAACTTTAGCTAAAGGCGACTCAGCTTAAGCTCCACCGGGCCACGGTGTCAGGAGTGCAGTGTAACCAATAGGGGCCCCCGGGGCCACCAAGTATGCGGGCCCCCAGAGACTTTTTTTTTTCTTCTTTTAAATCAAGAAAGCAAAAGAAAATGAACGTAGGTTATTACTCGCTTTTTACCACATATTTGTACGTCTGGAATAATTAACCAAAAGGTTGACCTTAAGCCTTTTGAGGGCACTAAAGGGCAGGGGGGGGGCTACACCAAGCATGTTTGGTCTAAACCAGACTATATTCTTATGTTTAGGCAGGTGTGAAAACTCAACAACAAACCAGCAAACGTTTCTGCATGAAAAATATAAATTACTTGCAAGTGAACCCTGATATGTTAGGGGTGCTGTGTGATTGCACATCAACAGTAAACTAGCAATAAAAGTGGCGCAAATGCAGTTATTTTGAAATGACGGTGTGAAATCACATTTCATTAGCAAAACTTGAATGTTTTTAGCCATAATCTTTTCTGCCTGACATGGTTTTAAATTAGCGGGTCTTTGGGACCACGGGGCCAACTTTTTTTTGTTTGTTTTTTTTAATCGACAGTGTTCCTTATGTGGGTTTTCTGTGGTGGATGACGCTCAAAAATCTGTCCAAATGTTTTAGTTCAACTTTGGCAAACTAGGAAGCTGCTCCGCTTCATAGATTGTTGGAGCATTATGGGTACTGTAGTCAGTAAGTTTTACTACTGAACAATGTTGAGAGCTGATGTCAATGACTTATATGTTGTGTTGCTCTCTGCAAAGCCTGATTGTTGTGGAGAAAAACATGAAGAAGCAGTTCACAAGAAAAATGTCCCATTGTCCCCTCTGACCAATCCCCCCTCTCTTGACACCACTGGGCATTCTGGGTAGTGTAACCATACTATATTATTTAACGGTTTTGTTTCGCTAAATGGACCTAACTGTAATCCAGAGCACCTTTTGTCGAAAAAATGTGTTTCTTTTCAGTTACTTTTACTCTACTTTGCTAATCCAATGTGTTGTATAACGGCACAGAGCTGCTTTTCTCCATGTCAGAATCAGTTGGCATTACATTAATTGCATAAAGGGTCGAAGAGTTGCGGCAGATTGACGACTATTTGTTATTTGGCGTCACCGATGACGTCTCCAGTATTAAAGGGTTAAAGCTAAAATGAATGGATTCGTTTGACAGTAAGTTACTATAGAGTTTAAGAAAACCCATTCAAGGGGGTGTTAAAAATTTGTTCTACACTAGAAAAACGCCTGTTGTTTGCCTGATTTTTAAAACAAACATCTAAAGCGACCAAATGAAAAGTTCTACAAGTCTAGTCGAGTCAAAGTTTTACATTTAAAGACAAATTTTAGGACTATTGATGAGAAATCTCTGGTCAAGTCCTAAAAGTTTTAAGGAGGAGTTTCAAATCATTTTTAGGTCACATTTCAAGTCTCTTAAAGATCTGCCTCCAATTTACTACTTTGATTTGTCGAGACTCGTCCACAAAAAAATAATGAACACATGTTGGAACACGTCCAAATAAGGAAAACAAGCACTTTCGTGCCGACACCTAAACTAGCGTCTAAACTATGAAAGTTAAAATGTCGTGTACAAGTTCCTAGAAGTCAGAAAACCCAACTTCCATGACTGAAATCCAATAATTACAGTTATTTGTCAGAAAGTTGATGAAACGAATACAACAAACAATTTCCTAAACTCTTATAGGTACTGGTCCTGGAGGTTCTTTAAAGCACACATCTGGGAACGTAGTTAAAAAGTTTAAATCAAGGGAGAAAAAAAAAACATCTCAGGATATGGAAAAGGATTTACATTTCGAAGGAGTAGTCAAAGGATATGTGTGCGTTTTCTGTGTGTGTCCCCAAAGGAGGCTTGTATATCTGTAGCTCTGCCTAATCCACCATTGAAAATGGGAGCCTGGCCTCCATCGGCTTCCCCCAGAGCAGCACCAACCCGCTCCCACAATCTCAGCTTCTCCCAATCGCATCTTGAAGCCATTTTGGGGCTCAAACCCAACGTTTTCTCCTTCTCTCCTCATTTTTCCTCTCTGTTCATAACATCTTCTTCCACCCAAAAGTCTGATTTCAGCAACGCGGCAGAGGGAGACGGCTTTACAGACCCTCTCCGACCTGTCGTAAAAGTGTTCCCAGGGATTTTTTAATTATGATTTTTGACATTTTTAGCCAAAATCAAAGAATTCGTGTCATTTTCTAGGACATAGTTTCATCTGTAGTTTCTTAGAAATTCACCTTTGAGCTGTGGGCATGACCTCCCTCCCCCTTTCCCCTCACCTACAACTAAGTGCTTTCTATTTGCACGCTGCCTTGCTAGCTTACAGCCCCTCACACCCCCGATCTAACGTTAGCGGTGCAACAAAACTGTCGAGCAACAACCAGCTCTGCTCGCCACGTTTCCCGCGTCTTTTTCAAACGACTTGAGTTTTTGTCTGCTCCCGATTTCCTATTTGAATAAAGAAATACTCAGAAATGCAGCCCCATACTACCACAACACCACCACCATGTTGGACTGTTGATTTTTCTCCCGCAACCGTGAATTTCATCCTAGTGGGTCTTTAAAGGAGGACGCACTCGATCCTGAAAGAAAGCACACCCATCTCTGTCAGAACACAGAGGAGCTAACGCCCACCCTTTAAGGGGGGGGGCCCATTTGGGGCCCATCTAATACCTGCAGGTGAGCTGTTTTCTAAACCTACATCAGCTCTTCTTCTCCTTGTTCGCTTTTATCAGCTTCTATCACTTTTTTGTCCTTTGCTTTCCTCCAGGCACCCCCCACCCCTCTCGCGTCCTCCCCCCACCACCGCCCTCCCCCCTCCTTGCCACTCGTAGTGTTTGAAGCAGAGTGTTTGTCTCTAGGGCTGGATGATTGACAGCTGAGAGAGAGCCAGGCAGCTCTCTGGTGACAGATAAGGACTTTGGCTCTATTACGCACCGGGTCTCACACAAACATTTGCACGTAACGCACCTCCCCACGTGCACGCCCACGCCGCCTGTGCGCATCCCACGTCGCTCCCAGAGATCGACGGGGAGCAGGAGGAGCCTCGTTTGCATAAGGAAGCTGGCGTGTAAAATAAATAAAGAATCAGATGAATCGAGGAATAAATAGACAAGGAGGAGGAGCGCGGCGTGGGGAGGAAGAGGAGGACGAGCGTGCGCACGTGCACGCTCTGTGTTCTCAACCTCTGGGTTCCCCGAGCGCAGAGAGCAGCGGTGCAGCAAGAGGAACCGGCCGAACGCTCAACAAACACGCACTCCCGTGTCAAACGTGAACTAAAAGCCCGAATCATTATGCTAATGGGAAAATGAAAGCGTCTAAAAATACTTTTTTTTTTTTTTAATTCCTCCCTTTGTTTGAGGGAGCTCCGCAGAGACCGCAGGAGGAGAGGTTTGCGCTCCCGTCTGCTCTCCTGCTCCTCATCTCTGCTTTGGAAACACTCAGCCTGCATCAAAGAGAGGACTCAGATTGAGTGCGACTGCTTCAATTTGGCACACAACACACACTTACACACACACACACACACAAAAGCCTTGGCAACTTGTTGATTGACAGCTGAAAGTGAGAGGAGGATGGCGCACAAACAGGTGCGACATCAGACGCGGCAGAAACGAGAAAACAGTGGAAAAAAAATAGATTTCTGGGAGGAAGAGGAGGAAGAGGAGGAGGGGCTGTGGAGCTACAGGTGCGAGCGGCGTGGGAGGAAAAGTGTGAGTAAGGTTTAATTAGGCCAACCCCCTGCTGGGGGGGGTCAGGTTATTGGAGGTGCCATGAACAGAAAAAGATTGATTGATGGGTGGGGAGATGAAGGAATCCGGGGATGGAGTGACGCAGCAGAGGTGTGTATGCGGGGGGGGGCTCTTTGTGATTCCTTCTGGAAGACAAAGGGAGTGTCGGAGCGCGCTCCTTTTTTTCCTAGCACCTCCTGGATGACAAAAGCATTTGTCTCCTCATTAGATAGCAGAGGGAGGTGGAGGGAGGGAGGAACGCACTGTTCTTCTTTCCATCTCTGCCCCCCCACCACCACCACCACCACCACCACGTCCAAATCTCTCCTTCAAAACGCTGTTTCTTTTTTTCTGGACATTTAACCCCCCACCCCCCTCTGCTTTTCTTCTGTAGGGGTCAAAAGGTCATGCTGGAGTGCTGATGGTGCAACCAGCCAAACAAAGCAGATTAACACACATTCTGGACCTCCCCTCCCCCTCCTTTAGGTCCTATCTCTTGGGGAAGATAGTGTTGTGTATGTTGGAGTTGCACAAATGGAAGGTCAATCCCCCCCCCCCCCCCCAACTGATTGTCCGTGCGGTCAGCGGTCAAAGTAACCATGGCTACGGGCGGGGTCGTAAAGCAATTCACTTATATGCGATATTTGTCAGGTTTAAGATTCATCAGGATTTCGTTTTTACATAAACCGCCGTAACTCCTCAACATTCTACGCAATTGTCATAAATCCAACTGTTGCAGAAAAATGAAAATTATGTTTTGGGTCATTTTGCTATTTGGTTATATACCGCAAATCATATTGTTATCGCAATATTAATCTCTAATATCGCATATCATGATTATTCATCAAATCGTGCAGCCCTAATATATATATATATATATATATATATATATATATATATATATATATATATATATATATATATATTTATATATATACCCACATCAGCTCTTTTGTAGAGCTGTCCAAATCTAAAATCGAGTGCCCTATAAATTGCGTTCGAACAATTCTTGCAAAAAACAAAAAGTATTTAAATGTATTTCTGTAATAAACCTTTAACGTTTCATCATCAGAACACACCTGGTATGGATTTATAAGAAACCTTCATATTGATTCGATTTTCCTCCGTGAAATTGGTGATGCCGTTCAGGGCACTAGATAGTCTATATCACTTTTCAGTAGTTAGGGAGCAGGGAGGGAAGTCGGACTTTGCTAGTGGAAATCAACGGACTCTGACAAAGAAAACTGACCCAGATGAAGCTATAAGAACCTTTGGTGGCTTCTTGGTTGAGCCTTCGTTGTGTTTTTGGAGTCCGTTTGGTTGCTCATTTCCGCGAATGATTTTAGTACACCATAGTACTGTAGATGTTCTCACCGTGGATTCTGAGCTGTGCCTGGCCTTCTTTAGATGGCATCTTCCTAGAATGGCAGCTTTTGATCATGTGACTTCTTGCATAACCAGATCAAAAAGCGCCATGGAAGGGTGCACAGTCGGATTCTTGGCAGTAAAACTTACATTTTCTGCATGTTTACATTGGGCTCGTGGAATCACATGATCACTCTTTGCTTCTGTAGATCCAGGAAAGCATGTCACTCTGAACAAACGCTGAAGGCAGAGATCAGACGTTTCCTGTTTTCGCTCTGAGCGTTGTGAGATTACCAGATTCTGACATCCCCATTAATTCCTGTTGGCCATTTATTCTGATTTGTAGACTCCAGAGAATTCTGGGATTTCTGCTGCATTGATCTTGTTTCCCTCACAGCAAGAAATAAGAGCTTTTCTGATATTCTATTAGTTTGGTAGCGAATAATTACTCTTTATCGTACCCAGATCTTCCTCTTTCCCATTGACCTCAAGGGGGATTTAGTAGCTTTGGTAACACTTTTGATCGTATCAAACCCCAGCAGTCAGGAAAACGCACCAGAACAAGTGTTTATTCTCTCTATGTTCCCTTTGTTGTTTCAACAAATTATTTTGAAGAGTCTTTTCTAGCATTACTGCTTTCCATTTAAATAAATACTGCCAATTTCCAAGGAAAAAGACACTTTTAGCAGGATTTTTTCTAAGTTAGTAAGATGCCTCTGCCCTGGAATAAAAAAAAAAAAACGACTTGATGCTTTTGAAAATAACAGAGACAAGTTGATTATCGGCAAAAACAGCTTGAAATGTTTTGGCAGTGATGGGGAATTTTTATTTTTTTCCTACAGTAACAGTTTAAGGGGGCGGAAAATGACTCCAGAGAATGAAATGTAGAAACAATAGATCAAGGCTGGGTTCCTTCGCCCTTCTATTGATGTGAATGTGAGTTCCTTCTGATCTGGCTTTGGTAGGCATCACTGCCAGTCTGATTAGAGGTGCTAAACGCCCCCCGACCCACAGACGTCTGTTGCTGGACCCTCCTGCTAACTCCGATTGGCATCAATGCCCATGCTTGGCATCGCCAATCGGTACGAAACACACAGAACATTGCTCGGAGGCGGACGCGCCACACACGGGCTCAGTGCCCGACGGGCGCTCAGCGGTGGCCCGCACGGCCAATGAGCTGCCTCTTCCTTCCGCTTTATCAGCCAGCTACCTTCCGCCTCAGTCTTGCACACCGTACAGTCATTAATCATGATTCCCATTCATTATCTCTGCGCCCGGCTGGCTAATTAACACATCAGCTCAAGCAGAACTAATGCTGCATGCTAGCTCACCTCCCACTCACACCCAACACTCCCCCACGTGAGAGCGTTGGGTGTGAGGAGCTTTAAATCCTGCCTCTGTCAGGCTCAACTTCCAGCGGGAGATTTCTGACCGAAACAACACCTAGAAACACAACCGAGGGAGGCCGGCTAACCGCTCTCTCCGCAATGAATGCAAAATGTGCGCGCTTGTAGTTCTCTCCATTTTGCTCTCAATGTCATGTTCTTTGGGAATTTGCCCCCTAAGTTTTTTGTGACGGACTCTAAAAAACAAAAAAAACACAAAAATTGGGCACAAGCTGCTTTTGTCACTGAACATGTTAGGGCTAGCTAACAAACGCACAAGTATGCGTCACATGATTTACAAGAAAGCTAGCTAACAAACAAACAAACACATATATAACTAAAGCACCCCAAGTGTCTTCAAAACAGGATCTTATGCACGATTGGAGTTCTGCTTTTCTAAATAAAAGTGATGTTGAGTATTGCTGCAATCAATCTAATTTGAATGCCTCTAGTTCCTGTTTTTGTCATTTTGGGAATGCATCAGAATAGACGACACAGGGGAAGTGAGTCCTGAAAATACCATGCAGAATGTGTTCCTGTAAACCTGTACTGTTGAGTACCACCGACAGACATGTATAGTTACTATTTTCAAAGAAAACCGGTCCAGTACATATCTGTGCAAGCAAAAAATAAACCATTATCCACAAATGGCACGGACTTCAGGTTTTAAGGGAAAACACTGGAAAATGAGGTGCCAACCTTCATAAAATCCTCACCATCAGTCCCGTGGAAGACCAAACATTTAACCCCAAGCCATGAGCCAACTCTGCAGCTTGTAGAAGCTGCTGTTACTGACGCTTAGGAACATCGGAAGAAAACTGGGGCCTTAACCCCGCCTCGCAACGATCGCCACAAGGGCGTAATTTTCATTTGCTCCTTTGCAATTTGGGGGCTTGTCCGGGCGGTTTGGGAATTAAGGACATGCGGGAGCAGAAATTGCTAACCAACAGTGGTATCGATTGAAATCCGCCGTTTGGACAGAGGAAAGTCTCCTGCTGGCCACTTCATGCGATTTAAATTCAGGTCCAGGCCGCTGCTGTATTTTCTCCCTTTTATCTCCCATGAGGCCTTGGGGCGAGAGTGGGATATGCGCCTGGGGGCAAAATGGAGGGTAATTCACACTAAGACATGGAATTATAATGTTCCCATGCATGAAGCCTTTGAATAATTTACAACTTCCAATGGCTTTCCATTACTCTTCCCACCCACCCACACACACACACACACACTAACACACACACTTGCAGGTCTGGGGTCTGCTCAGCCCGCGGTGCAGATTTGTCCCTTCCCAGCTTCTCACTGGTGCATCACTAAACACAGTCCCCCTCATCTCATTCTTTCTGACAGGCTGTGCAGCGTGTAATTATGTCCCCTCTGAAACCAGAGCAGTAATCTCGCACACTTGTCTGGCCATTATTACGTCGGGCTCCTGCACCTCGCTCATGCACAGCCTGCCCTTTCAGCTGAGCTCTGATTTCTCCATCTCCTCGTCTTCATATCTCTGTCTCCTCCGCCCTCTCTACGGGCCAGGAGGCTGAATGAGAGAGGGAGAGACCGAGGAGGAGAAAGAGACGCTCTGACATTAACGAGATTGCTCGTTAGAGAGAGAAGGGAGGCGCGCGGAGGGGAGGGAGGTGGAAAATGGAGTGGCTGTAATTGGGAGGTTTTTGAAAAGGAGCAAAAGAAAAGGACAGAATTAGGTTTCCATCTTGGCTCTGTGTGTGTGTGAAGTCACACAAGGGACTAAATATAAGGTGAGAAAATGACTTGTTGGATTTCTCAAGAGGTGCTAAAGGTCACACACATCTATCAATCAGGTCCACACAAAGACCCCCGGTCTGGCCACCCACACCTCCCCTCCTGCGTCCTGCACCCTCAGACAAAGAAACACTTTACAGTAACAGGCTTCTGGAGAATATTTCCTCGCATTGCTGCTGTCAGCAGGTCCATTACACAAACGCATTCCATGGCGTCTTGTTGGGCAGAAAGGCCGCCTCAAACACAGCACACATCCTGCAGAGCCAGCTTGGTTTAATACCGACCTCAACCGATTAACCCTTGAAGCCCAAAGTGTCTGAAAAACAGCCGAATATTCCCTAAGAGAACATTTAAAAAATTCATACGGTGCAATTTCTGTTACTCTTCAAACTGTAATACTAAAAAACTACATTTCAGCCTAAACTGACATGAACTCTTAGACTGTCCCACAATCCTAACCTCGGTGTAAACACCTTTCTTTGGTTTACATTTCCACCAATAAGTTACAAGATTAGCACTGCGTATACAAAGTTTCATAGAGATATTACATTGATCCCTTTGGTCAAATTTGTAAAGCATGATGGATTTGCAGTTCCAGGCTGACACCTGTGGGCAAAAAATTGGCAAACCTGTTAGGAGTGCGCAGGAGCTCTGGCCAAAAATATCAAGGTCGTAGACCACTCCGTGAGCCCATGGCACCAAAATATTCATACACATTTCTTCCTACAGGCAACAGGTCGTAATAAACACTTAAACATGGAAGGGTCAAGTAGGTGAGACGCAGGTGTGTCAAATTCTCAAATCCTGAGCATGGTCTTTACGTGCCCCGTGCAAATGTCTCCATTTTTTTTTCCATAGACAGTCCATGTCCACTCATAAGGGTGTAAGGGCACTAAGCAACAACATTGTACGATCTGCGGGACTTCCAATAGTCTTACAAATTATTCCCGATACACTTACCATACGCAGGACAATGGTACGTTCCATTTTCAACAAGATAACTGTAAGACATACAGTACAGACCAAAAGTTTGGACACACCTTCTCATTCAAATGAATGGGAGGGTGTGTCCAAACTTTTGGTCTGTACTTTACCTGCACTCTCCTTAACCCTTGTGCTATCCTATGGGGTCCAGATGACCCGATCCTGACATTGACGTGTTATCCCTAGCACGACACAGGTGGATAAAGGTGGAGAGGATTTCATGTAATCCATGGACACCAGTAAAGATCAAAAATCATTGAAGAAAAAAGGTTCAGAGCACTGTCTAGTGGGGTCTAGATGACCCCACTCGCAATGTTAAAGTGCCTAGGATAGCACAAGTTTTACGATGCGTCCTGAACCGGACGCTCCCCTCTATAACCCTCCATGGGCCTGATAACCCAGAAATGATGGATACAAGCCAGCTGTGAGGTCCTTCACTTAACCGTACCCAAGTGTGGATCGCTTAAATGAATGAAATCCTGATAATCAACATCACCAAGATATGGTACGAAGCACCTGATCTGAGGTGATCTTTTTACCTTTTACAAAGTCGCATTGCAGCCATTTTGTGGTTCTAGTTAGGGGGAGGAGCTACCATATGGAGAGTGACACCAAACATGTTATGAACTAAATTCTGCGGAGAGCATATTGACAGTATGGCTAAATAAATAACCCGAAAACTTGACCAAGTCAACAGAAACACTGACTGTTGCAAAAACCGTTTTGTGTTGACTACAGTTGTTTAAATATTGAGTGAGTTGTGTAGTCCTCTTTGCTTTTATCTGTATTTTATCTGCATTTTTATGTGTTTGATCTTATTTTTATTTATTTTATTGTTGTACTTTGCTTTTTTTTAATTTTGTTTAGTATTTTTTATCTAATTTTAGTCACTGTGCAGCACTTTGGAAACTGTTTGGGAAATGTGCTCTATAAATAAAGTGGATTGGATTGGATTTATTAAATCTTTTGTCAGATAAAATTTGTCGATGAGATAAAATGACCTCATTTAGGGACAAAAAGTTTCGTTTTGATGAGTTATTTACAACAGGTAATAAAGCACAAGGTACATTTCTAAGTAAAAGTTTTGGCTCGATTTCAGTTATGTTTTTCTGACTAAGCTTCACCCTTTGACCAAACTCTAAAAAATATTTGACATAGAAGCAGTTTTACCGTCCTCCATCAAAAAGAAAAATAAACCAAGGCCAGAATCTTTTTTTTTTTTTCTTCCCTTAAGGCTTCCTCCAATTTATTCAAGCATAGTGGCAAACACTATAGTTCTGATACGGGCTAAGGTTCCCAGATGTCCTTAGACTGCAAAAAACCTACATAATATGAACCTTACAGTTGCAGACAATTTATTTATTTAGCTTGGTCATGTTTTTTTTAGGTCTGAAAAATGCAGGTGTAACCATAAGAAGATAAAGATGTTTTTGTCTTAAAAGCTCCAAATACATCCTGATAAATGTGCAGTATCCTCTTGCCCGAACCAGCAGGCCACCCAAAATATGTGCCAGTACATGTGTGTGTGTGTGTGTGTGTGTGCTATGTAATCCCTCAGCTCTCCCCCTCTTCTTCCAGAGCCAGATGAGGAGATAAACCGCCAAATTCGATGGGCAAGCAGGCTGCCAGCTGTGAGCATGCACCCTCAAGAGAAAGCCGAAATCTTCCCCGGCATGTCACGCATGCACGCGGGACACAAAGGGCCTCTGTGCACCGCACACGCATGCCTGGAAACACCGTCTTGGGCTGCAAAGGTTTGTTCTTGTCTGCAGGTCTGGAAGAAATGATGATGGCAGCGGCGGCGGCGGCGGCGGCAGCGGCGGCGGTGGTGGGGATTAAGGAGAGAGCCCCAAGGACATACAAACAGGTGGAGGAAAAAGTTTGCAGTATAGAAGAAGCAGTGAAAAGAGGTAAATCTATGGTTCATACAAAAGGATGGATTATCTCTACCTCCATTTCTCCCCCCTTTCTGCTCCAATCTCTTCATTGTGTGACGCTATGGGGGGGTGGATTGAGAGAAATTCCTTCTTTTACCACTTCTAAATTAATAATTTGAAGTTTTCCATCCACCTCGGTGTGTTTTATCTCTCTATTTGCCCCCCCCCCCCCCCCCCAAAAAAAAAAAAAACCATAGCCGCCCTTTATCTGAGACAGTGTCCTGGTTCTATTCTTCTCTGGGCTGTTTACCGGAGTCGTGGAAGGATCTGCTGGTGTGTGCGAGGGAGCGCATTCAAAGCGGGCGACACGGGCTGCACACCAAACGGAGCATGAGAGGTTTTCTTTTCTGGGTAGAGACTACGGGATGTGAGAGAGGAGAAGTGAGAAGCGGCGGTTGAGGTGGAGAAAAGAGAGAAGTGGGGAAGGCAGAAGTGAGAATAAGTGGGGGAAAAGGAAAGTGGCGTGCTCAGGGAGAGGTGTGAGATGAGACCCAGCAGATCCAAGTCACAGAGTCCGACGCGTTTTGTGTCTGCGTGCTCCCTCACCGCAACGTTTCTCCCTTTTTTCTTGAGGAAACATGAAAAATAAAAGTGGGAAACGCAGGAAACAACCGAGCAAACCCACCAAAAACTCAGGAGACCAAATCACATCATTAATAATGAACTTCTTTAGTCAATTCATTGCCAATTTAAAACATTTTTTTAATCATTTGTCAGACAATGTTATTACTCTTGTAACTAAAATATCGCACTAGTATTAATACTACTGTTCCCTTCCTCACAACACACATAAAACACAACACATTATACTGATAAAAAAAAAAAAATTGTTGAAAGCCTCTGCCGCCCCATTTTGACCCGCCCTCACTGGCTGAGCGACAGCTACACGCCCCTCACTCTCCCCTTTTTGATTCCATCGCCATAGCAACCATTGTAGTTTTTGATCGCCTCAGGGTGATGAACAGATCTGTGTAAGTTTTAAAAGAATCTGCAAAAGTAAACTTTTGGATTTCCTTGGCAACGGAGGATTTTTTTTGGTTTTGGTTAACCATGCCCAGTATTCCTACTGTGTTCATATGGTATGTCATACTGTTTCATTCAGTTTGTGTTAAAGATTCGTGTATTAGATTTTCACAAGACTTCAATACAATAATGATGATGTTTTTATTAAATTCAAGATGGTGGCCTCTTCCTGAGGTCAAAGGTAACTGCAGTCGTGGTTGTACATTTAACCTAGTGGTGTGTGAAATGTCAGGAGGTACTTGTACAAAGGTTTTCTTGTAAATGTAAAAATGGCCAAATTTTACACGTTGCCGCAAGATGGCCACTGGACCTTCAGCTCGGTGGCCATCCCATAATCATTTTAAAACTTGCTTTGGATATCCCCAACAAGTATGTTTTGGTTTCACAACTTGATTTGACATCGAAAATCCAGGAGCTCTCCAGCTGTTTAGACAATATCACATAAAAGAATAAAATATATAGAATTAAAATAAAACTTGAAGAAGAACTATAGATATAAACATGGCACATTACCATTTTTTTACTTCCTTTCTATTCTTTTTCCTTCTTTTCTTTTTCTACTTAAGGTTCATGTTTTGTTAAACAGGTTGACTCCTTTAGTGAGTCGGGTTCTCCTGCTGTGATGTCATCATTTTTGGGTGGGGGGCGGAGTTGTTGACTATGTCTAAAGTTCCTTTTCATCAGGTAGGCTACTAGAAATGAGCACTTTTTTGTGTTTTTGAGTGTGTGGTGCGAGTGAAAATTTCTTTTAAAGTCGCAGTTAAAAAGAAGAATTGCAAAAAAAAAGATCTAGTTCTTGCAGTCCAGGACTACTGCAGGCCATCATTAAAAAACATCTTTTAAAATAGGAAAAATGTGAAAATGTGGTACATATATCCATATTTAGAGCTTTTCTCAGTGTAACCACTAATGGCTACATTAATGTCAGTATAAGACTTGAAGCATTTATTCAGAATATTTATACACTGAAATAAAGTTCCAAAATGCTGGCTGGGTTTTAATACGAGAGAAACATCTCTCATTTTTGTCACAAATAATTGTGCTTTTATGCTACATTAACTTTGTATATTAAGGGCACAGCCGAGCCTAATTATGTTTTTGCTGCCTAGTTCCCGTATTAATGTTTTCATTTTGTCATTAACCATTAGAAAAGTCAACTGCCTTATTCATAACCTCACAAAGTAACAGCTCGTTGCTAATGCCTTGCTAACATATTTTCATGCTAGCATGTTCACTCAACAGGGTGTCATTTATTAAACCAGTTTCTTTTTTAAACCTATTTACTCAAATCCTGTTACTAGCGTGTTTCAGAAAATGAATTTTACAAGCTTTGTACTTATAACAATTTATTTCGCTCAAATGCCTGGTTACGGTCAAGATGCTAGCTTTAGCAGATGCTAATTCATTTTGAGAAATCCTTCATTTTTATAATGTCAAATGTGATGTTAAAAAGGTAAAGAAATAACTTACCAGACTTTAAGAGGATAAATTACTTCATCCTGTTCTAAACTATGTCAGAAGTAATAAAAATAAAACTTTTACTAGTAAAATAAAAGCACTTTTATTCAGGCTATGCCCCAAATCCTTCACTACTCACTACAGTGCACTATATAGTGCGTTCGCCATTTTGTAGTGGTGTCCGAATCTACAATTCCAAAATCGAGTGTCCAACAAATTTCCCAGACATCTTTATGAAAACCAGTGTTCATTGATGCTGACTTGATTGGCAAATATAGACCACAATGCATTGTGTCTAAACATTTTTGCCAAAAAAATCTATTTAAATGTATTTTTCAAATAAACCATCAATGTTTTTAATCTTCAGAAGACAGTGGATTTATAAATAGTCATTGCAAACACTCATATCAATTAGAATTTTAACTTTGTGAAATATAGCCTATTCATCGTTAAAAAAAAAAAAAAAGTAATGAGCATAGTGTCCGAATTGCTTTTAAAATCCAGGGCACTAGATATTCTCGCTCTATAAAGTGTTTTAATAGGGTGGGAATTCGGTCACAGCCTTAGTTTCACTCCGTATGCTAGCTATGTCCCAAATCTGAGACTTTAAAAAAAAAAAAACTAATTTAACTCTAAATAGTTTGAAGCTACATTAACTTGGTGTATTAATGTTAGTCAGACTGAATGATTACTCTGGTCCGTGGCTGCTATTTCAATGTTTTTATTTTATAATTAGCCAGAAGGCTACATCTGATTGCTTGTTTCACAGACAATTACTGTGGCCAACAACTCATTGCAAACAGATACATTTTTGTTAATTTAACAGGTTAATGACAGTTCTGTTGAAATGGGATTTGCAGAAATGACACATTTGTAAGGTCATCTTATGTGAAGCGTGCTAGTTTGTGGCTAACCTCTTGGTTAGCATTAGCAAAATTTTCTTCTACATATCTATAGGCTGATGTTTATCAAATTGGTTTTTTTTTTTTATTATATCTTCACTGACAACTCACATTGCTTTGTAAAAAAAAAAGTGGCTTTTAGTTGTGGTTAAAACTTCTAGCTAACCCTTTGAAAGTCTTTGGCTAATATGCTAATATTAGCATTAGCATGATGATCGAGGGTAACTTTAAATAAAAACAGTTTGTAATCCAATTTTTCAAAATTTCCTTTTTGGTTGTTGGTATTTTATGGAAAATGTTTCATCGTAATGTTTTCATTTTGGCAAATTTCCTTTATAATAGTAATTTAGAAGAATAACATATAGAAGAAAACAGCAAAAAGGACCAGCATTGTGAGGTACAAAGGTAAGGCCACAGAGTTTCTGTTCGAAATTTGTATAAAAACAGATTATTTTTGATAAACTAGCCAATATTTATTAAATACTTGATTAAAATCTAAACCAACTTAAGCACTCTGGAAATGTGTAGTCTTGTTGGTATGTGTAATGCATGCTGGTTGTTTTATCGTGCCTTCCAGATCTTATCATTTGTTTTGACTTCCATGTTGGAATGGAAAAACACCTCGGTCAGTGTTTCTGTTAGCCCTTTTGTTTTTGAAATTCAGCTGTTTTTGGTTTTGCTTTCAGCAACATGGGAGCTGTTTTGCATTGTTGCTAATACAAACTGACACGAAGGCTTAGTGTATACTGGAAAACATTGTGTGGTTGTTCAGCAGACATTTGCTCAGACTTAACCCCACCAAAACAGTGTATTCAAAGGAAGTGTGTTTTGTTATACAAACATGAAAGTCAAATTAAAAAAAAAATCTATTTCAAGTTATGTTGTCATATGTTATGTCGTGCTGTTGACTGATAAAACATTATCACCCAAATATTCCTTGTCGTGCAGCTATCCATGAGATCCCAGCTAACTGTTATTCAAAAGCACAACACCTACACCGAAGGAAATAAGTATTTGATCTCTTACTGATTTTGTAGGTTTGCCCACCTAAATAGAAACTGACCGTCTTTCGTAGAGATAGAATCTATACAGATACTTTTCCCAAAGAAAATCAAGACTTTATAGAATTGATATTCATTTATTTGCATTTTATTGAAGGAAATAAGTATTTTATCACCTCATAACCACTCAGAGTTCTGGTTCACTCAGACCAGTTTGATCTGATCACATGTAGAAAAGACACCAGTCCACAGAATCAGTCCATCAGTCAGACTCCAAACTCTCCACAATGGGAAAGACAAACGAGCTTTCCGGACTGGACTACAAGACCATCAGCAAGAAGATGGGGGTTCAGGTGACAACTGTTGATGCTAAAACACAAGAACATGACCATCAGTCAACCTTTAGGGGTGTTTTTCTGTAAAGGGCTACTTCACCGTGTAGATGGGAGGATAGGCGGAGCCATGTACCATCAAATCCTGAGTGGGAAACTCCTTCCCTACACCAGGAGACTTAAAATGGGTGGTGAATGAGTCTTCCAACAAGATATTGACATAAAACTTAACAGCCAATACAGCCAAGGAATGGTGGAAGAAAAGAGGATATCGAGGTCATGGTGTGACCCAGCCAGTCTCTGGATCTCAATACTATATTAAAGTTAGGAAGAGAGCTAGAGCTCGAAGCAAAAGGCACCAAATTTAAATGATTTAGTCATCTGCAAAGAAGACTGGACCAAAAATCCTCCTGATATGTCATATGTGACATATCACCGACAGGAAACATCTGATCTCTATGCTGCTAACAAGGTTGTGACCACAAAGTACTAAGTATTTCTGGCAAAAAGGTTCAAATACTTGTTTAATTTTTTGCTAATATGGATTTTTTTTTTCTAGTTTCGATAGCAGCCGTCATTGAGATTAAAAAATAAATGCTGATGTCTTGTAGTTCAAACTGGACGTTAGTCCCGTATCTGTTGATACCAGTGGTTCTTCCCTGTTTGGATCATTTATGACGTGAGCAAGCGTTCATCTACAAATGTTCAAAATTGGTTCAAACGGGTTTTTAAACATTTCTGATTTTGTTTAGAACCCCAGTTTTCAATTCTCTATCACGACATGCAATGATTTGAGCGAGTAGTTTGGATTAAACTTGGTTTGAGTTTGACTTTTGTTGGTTTTTGATCGAGCAGCAGCTTTTTGCATCCCTTCAATAAAAAAAAAAATATAAAAAAAAATGAAAGACTTGGATCCATTAGCAACAAAGACAATGACTGACAAGCGATTATGGTTCAGACAGTAAAGTGCATGAGCAAGAACAAGGACACTCAAAGGCTTGTTCCGGCGCCCCTCTGTTTCCGCCGCCTTCCCCGCTTTTGTTTCTCTGCCAGAGGATGTCTTTAATCAGAGCGTCAATCAGGGAACAACACATGTAAGAGAATGAAGTTAAACCCAATACAAGATGCACAAGATAACGCAGCTGCTAAAACCGTCAGCCGCCTGCTAGATAACAGCCCTGTCAGCCACGTTAAATCCCCCTTCTCCGTTCTGTCGCCGCCTCTCCTCGCCTCTTTCTCCCCCGCTTCTCGTCGTGGTCTAATCTTACCCTCTTAATGGCGAAATGAAAGGTTGTTAAATCTCTGCATCTCTTCCTCACTTTTTTTAAATTATTATTAATATTGAAGTGGCGTTACATCATAGTTGGCTGCAGGGTTATTATTGTTGATGAGGAGAAGTCTAAATCTCGTCGTTGGAATTGGGTAAATGGGATTGGGAAAGATCTGAAGTGGGGAAAAAAACCTCCAGACATCCGTCTGTAAGGATGTGCCAACGTCTGACTCCTACCATGATTTTAACCCTCCGACAGTCAAAACGTAATTCCAACGGATTCTAAAGCGAAGAAAAGTAGCTCTGCGTTCAATATGCAACACTTTACAGTAGTGAATTATTTACGCAGTCAACGTAAAGTAACTGATTCTGAAGTGGTGAAAAGCAGCTTTATGCTGATCCCCAACGCTTTACTTAAGTAAATATCGTAAAGCGCTACAGTAGAGTAAAACACTTAAGTAATATAAACATTGTAAAGAACTAACGTAAAGAGTGTTTACGCTATTAACATAACTGACTATCTTACATTGATATGCAACACTTTACTTACATACTTTACTTACATAAAAAGCGCTAAAGTAAAGGAAAACCCTTTAGTGATGTAAATATTGTAAAGAACTAATATAAAGTGATGCTTAACTGCTTTTCTCTGCGTCAGAGTCCTTTGGAATTACTTTGATCTCGTAAACGGCCAAAGAGTCCATTTATTCCATGTAATAGCTGGAGCATTAACGCTTCACGATTGAATTTAGTTCCGTGTTTTTTTTCTCATTCAATTCAATTTAATTATATTTATAGCCCAATATTACAACCTAGTTGTCTCAACGGGCTTCATTCAAGGTGATGCTAAATTAGATAGAATGCTGGATTAAATGGTTCATTGTGAACATGAAGGGGTTAAAGAATCCTGATTTAAATAAAATAAAAAACTGAACTCTGTAGAGTTCAGATTGAGTACAGCTTGGACAGAAAACAGAGCATTGCTTAAATTCAGAGTTCTTTTCCCCTCCAACTCTGTCCTGCTCTCACAAAAACAAATCGTCATTTCTCCTGATGGCCTAACGGCTGATTGTTGGATTAATGCGGCGAGATTATTCCTAGGATTGGAGCGGATTAAACAGTTGAGGTCCAGCAACAAACGCGACCTGCTGGCAAACCGAACGGATTATCCGTGGCGGCGCAGAGAGGAAGAGGCAGAGCATGCAAAGCGGAGAGTCGGTGTGGAGCCAACAGCGGGAGATAAACAGGACCAAAGGTGGGCCGACCGGTTAGAGGAGGTGAAGACTGAGAGCTCATCGGGGCGTCGATAGCTGCTTAAACCAGACAGACGTTTAACAGACAGATAGATGGCGGAGATAAAGGCCGCCGCAGCAGAAAAACACAGAGTTAATGGAGCTGGAGCAGAGGCTCCCGTCAGCACCTGCAGGAGCTGCAGGGCTTTTCAACGGCATGCCCAAAGAAGGGGTGATAAGAGAGGACTGTTGGTCATTCATCACATTTACTGAAGACGTGGCATTTAGCTGCCTGACGGCGTGGCGAGTGCGTGTTGTGAGGATGCACAAGCCATGAAAAGAACAAGAAAGCAAATGACAAGCAGGAAAAGATGGATGCTTCCTATTCTGGTGTTCATTCTTTCAAATGTGCAGATTAGTGCGAGGAATCTCTCGCATTTGATACGTGATAAATTACTCAACTTTATTGGTGTAGATGTCAGAATGCAGGGTTAATATGAGTGGAGGATCTGATGGTTCCATGGTTGTGTTGGAAGCATCAAAAGATCAAGTCGCTTCTCGTTGAATTGAAATGGTATTAAGATGCATTGTGGGTCAAATGAAAGTGGATGGAAAAACTTTGACCAGCATTGGTTAATTATGGGGTCATTTGACCCTCCAGATTGGTGTTATTGAATATGATTTTGGGCGAAAAGGGCCTGCTAGCCTAGAGATGGTCGGAGCACACCCAATATGTCTGTTATTTTGTTTTATTTTTATCCAAAAAAGCACAAAGGTTAACCACTGATGTCTGCTGGGCATCTTGCTTGCGGAGTCCGTCTCACGGCCGTCAGTCGTCTCCGTTGCGTCTCCAGTCCATCTCCCCTCCCCCGGCTCCTGCAGGAGTGGTTTTGCCAGCCCCATGTCTAGTTTGTCCGGTCCTCTTCACTCATCATAAACTGAAGCAACCCCGCCTGGTGCCCTGTCCTTCCTCACTCAGTCCTCAGTCTTCATTGTGCTGCTAGCATATGGTGTTCATGCTGGATTGTCACTACCCAATGCTAGCAAACGTGCCTTCTGCAAAATGTCCAAGTGGTAAAAATCTCGTAACTCTTCCTCCGGCCTTTATCTTTCACAGCTCTATTCCAACATATGAAAGACTTGTTGTCATAGAATTCTGGCCGGGCAAAAACCACAATTATCAAATTCTCCTCCGTGATCAATTTTCAAACGGTTGGCACTTTTGTGAATTAAAAAGGACGCTAAGTCACTGTCAAATCAGATCCCTCCATAGGTCAAAATTCAACTGGTTTAACTTTCAATGCACATTTTCTGTGTAGAGCCCAAAATCTGACTTGAAAACTTGTGTAGCGACGTATGAACGCGACGTATGAACGCGACGTATGGACGCAGGAACCCGATACGTGCATTTACATAGACTTTACATTTGTAGTAGTCTCTTGAAAGCACTTTCTACGACCCCAGTGTGAACGTAGCATTGGACACATCCGCAGTCAGCCTTTTTGAAACTCCAGGGTGGACATCTGTATTTTTTTTTCATTTGACTTCCTCTAAATTTTTTGTTGGGTTTTATAGCGGAAATCAGCTTAGCGGTAATTATAATTGCACAGAGGTGCAACGATCTGCTGCTGTTATAATCATAGAGCACGCAAATTACATGGTGCAAAAGTAAACTCTTTTCATTCCAGAAATACTTCACTTTTACTGCCTTTTAGTGGTGTTCCTAAAGTAAATGAATAGCTACCCTGACACTGAAGTCAATAAAAAAAGGGGGGAGGCCCTTTATTGTTTTGTCAGGAGCTCCTCCGACATCTCCTGAAGACACACGGAGGCGCACAAACAAACACCTGTCCCTCGTCTAGGGGAGAAGGAAAGCACAGGTGGGAAAAAGAGATAGAGAGAACGGGGGCTTAAGCAGGAGAGGGATGGAGCTTAGTGGGGGGGGGGGGGGATGGAAAGCTGATGATAAACGGAGCTTCAGACGGCAAAGGTAAACCTGTGCGGAAGGAGAGGAGCACTTTGTTGTGAGAGGAGTCTGAAGGAGAAGGCTGGACACCAGGAGTGGTGGTGGTGGTGGGGGGGGGGGCACGAAGGAGAAAGAGTGATGGAGAGGAGGGTCCACAGGTTCATAATCCCCTCACAGACAGCTTTGTTGAGTGATTGACGTCCCGGCGCGCCACGTTAGCGCCACGGGAAGGTAGCAGTGGGATGAAGGCGGAGGGAAGGGTCGTCATGACTGGAGGGATTATCTGTCCCGCGGCTTACAACCCCCCCCACCCACCACCACCACCATCTCCCAACACCACCTCATCACCTCCCCTCTCAACGGGGTCAAGTGGTACAGGCCGGTCCTTGTTGTTTTCACTCTTCTTTTTAACCGAAAAAAAAAAAAAAGCCGTGGCTTTGTCTCTCATGATTGTCTTCTATCACAAATAATGCCTAATGTGATGATGGAGGGGGGAGAGTGAGGGGAGGGAAGGGGGCGCACACAATCCCACGCAGGGCATGTACACAGGCCGCCCACGCATGACGCATGCCTGACATGCACACAACAAAAACAAGCGCGCTGAAACTCTTTCAACTCAGCACCGAGAGGGCACGGCGGGGTTTCAGAGGCTCTGCAACAAAACCTTGAGCGAATCCTTTTATTCCCGCTAAGTGCCACTAGAATGGAGTTAGCCAGCTCGCCGTGGCAACGATTACATTTAAGCGGAAACATAAGGAGTACGCAAAGGTCTTGATTAAGAAGGAAACACCATTAAAAAAAAAAAATGGAAGAAATGGGAGCGCTTGATATCAACCCAGTTTGGCTGCTCAACAAAGCTGCGTTCAGGCGCTGAGATATCAGATAATATGTCTGAATTACTGCGCGCCAGGATGCACTTCAGATTCTGGACGCCAATCTCAGCTGTGTACACAAGCGCGTACACGTCTAACGGCCACCCAGGACCGCGGCTCCAGATGGGCTAGGCCTAACCGAAACTGGTGGCTTTACTGAAACATGCGAAACGAGCAGCAAAACACAAACAGCACAGCAGCTGTGTGTGCGTGTGTTTGTGTGTTTGTACGCGCTTGAAAACCCACATAGAGGTTATCCGTGCCATGCTTCGGAAATAAGCATCCCACACGTACGTGGGGATGAAGCCTCAGCCCCATACGGTACAGGATGGCACGTTTGGGCGAAATGACCCCTTCCATCAACCGAGAGCCAAACAACAGAGGGACTGTCCCAAAACAAACAAAAAATATATTTGTATAGTCCTTTTCCGACTGACGTAACACAAAGTGCTTCACATACAAACATTTTTCAATTTTAAAAACCAAAAGAAAAAAAAAAAAAGAAAAATTACAAATACACATACAACTTGTTGCTCCTGTTGGGGGGGTTGCTATAGACCTGCTGGGTTTATCGTGGGTGGCCCCCTCTTCTACCCCCTTCTTAACCACCCTTTTAGACTTTGGACTCTTCTCCATAAGGCTTTCGTTGATGTTCTTTGTGAGGAAGACAGGTGGGAAAGATGGAGGAAAAGTAAGAATGGCGCCCCATTTGCTTTTTTTCCTCCTCTTCTGAAGCTTTAGACTTACGGTTCAGCTGCACCCCAGTGGATATTGATAAAGGGGCAAAAAGGATGGATACTTTTGGAATGACGGTGACAAAACTGCTTCCTCTGGGGATGGATACCATTTGGATTTTTATCCACTGCCGAACCGGTACTCTGGAAACGGTTCCACTGCTCAAACCGGTGGGTAAGAAGCGGTTCACTGTGTCTGAGACGCTTAATTTCCTTCTTTTTGACAGTCTGCACTGCAGTGATCTATCTCTATTTTCACACATGCTGGTGTAAGCCACGCCACGATCTTTTTTCACTCTATCATTCGGATCCATTTGATTGCTGAATTTAAATATTTTGCTGATAAGTATAGCCAAACTTTCTCTGGCTTAGCCCTCTGCATTTCAACTGAAGCTTCGCCCATCCTTGCGGCCCCACCTGAGCCTGCCCATAATTGTTAGGAAGGTAAAATGATTGACTGGAATTGTACGGTGGCAAAACTCACTAGAATACAACTGATGTACAAATGATAGAAATGAAGCAGCAAAATATAGCAACAAAATTCGTGTTTTTATATGATACCAGTAGTATAGTATAAATTGGTACTTGTTGTATCGTATACATTGGGACAAGTAGTACCATATACATTGATAACAGTAGTTCCGTTAATGTTGGTACTTGTATTATTGTATACGTCAATATAGGCAGCAGTTTAGCCATTAGCAACGATACATGACAGTTAATGTATTGACATATACAATGGTACCGGTAGTTCTGGTTGTTCCGTAAACATCTGTACTTGTAGTATCATATACATTGGTCCCAGTAGTTTTGTATACATCAGTACAGGTAGTTCCGTAAACATCAGTACTTGTAGTAGCATCTATGTTGGTAATGGTAGTTCTGTATATCTTGGTTCTTGTGGTACTGTATACGTTGGTAAAGGAAGTACTGTATACATCAATACCAGTAGGTCTATGAACTTTGGCACTTGTAGTACCAAATAAGTTGGTACAAGTAGTACTGTATAAATTGGTTACGGTAGTTTAGTCAACGTCGCTCCTTATAGTACTATATACATTGGTACAGGTAGCACCATTTATATCTGTACTGGTAAATTATTAAAGCATCTATAACTGTAGTACTGTATAGATCATTGACAGTAGGGCCATAAACATTGGTACCAGTAGATTCATAAATGTCGGTACTTGTACCAAAAAGGGTTAGTACAGGTAATTACTGTATAGGTTAGTAACGGTAAGACCATATACATCGGTGCCAGTAGACCCGTATATATAGATACCGGTACCAACTTGGCACAGAATTCTGGTATCCATCCCTAGCTTCCTCATTTGCAGCAAATTCAGAAGAGCCATGCATCTGTTTGCAGAGATGATCTTCGGCTAACACTCACAAATTACTTTGACCCGGCAGCGATAGGCAATCAGGATTATTCACTCCTCCTTGTTCCGTTTTATTGTTATGTTTTATTTACAGCTGGGCAACAGTGGGGACTGCAAATCAAGAACCATCGACAATGAAACGGAAACAAAAGGAGGAACGAAGAAGGAGGATTTGAGAGCAATTAAAAATAAAAAGAAGGAGCAAGGCGATACATTTTTAGTGTCTACCAACCAGCTGTAACTCGATTACTGCCGGGATAAAAAAGGAAACTAGTAAAGCTACAGAAAAAGCAGTGAAAAAGACAAAAGAAATGAAAGGGGGATTAGAGCCGAGAAGTGGACGAGTTTTTCCCAAACGATGAGTGTGTGTGGGAGGCAGTGGAGCCGTGGTCGAGTGTGTGTGGCAGCTTTCAGTGGATGCTCCAAGAGCCCTTTTGTTACTGAGGAACACAGGGAAGGGAAGGATGGAGAGCAGCGGAAAAAAGACTGGAAGAAGGGATGAGGGGCTACTGACAAAGGGAGAGAAAGGGGGGGGGGACCTCTGAGGAAACTCAACCCCTCCGCTTGGACTTTTTCCAGCCCTGGAAGCAATAACATTTTTCATCTGTGCATGCATGAGTGCGTTTACAAGCTCTCCTCTGTGTGCTTGAATGTCTGGATGAGTCTATCCCAGAGTATATATGAATGTGTGTTAATAGTAAGACGTGAACACAAAGAACACACGACTCACGGGCAAAGCCCAGGTAGTAGATGTGGAAGGGACGATCCACTTCACTCTTTACCCAGACAAGATGGGCCACAAGGCAACAGGGGTGTATTCCATATGTAATACAAACATGCTAGTTTACTTTTGGACACAGACTTAATTCATTGCTTCAGGTTGAAATGCTTTTATCAGCAAAAATGTCTGGTTTTCTGGAGACGGGAGACGTTGTTTTAGTTTGACAACCATGCTTCTTTGAGATTGTCCACAGCAGCTCTGAAAGGGGTTCTGGATTATTTTCTCAGACCACAAGAACAATGGACTGCTTCATCTTGAGTGGAAGGCTGTGCGAGTCTACGGCAATAACAAAGTCACATTTTTTTTTATCCTAAAAGTTAAAAACTAGACACATTTTTTAATCAATCTTAGCTCAGCCAGATGTTTTCTGAGATTCAGGTAGCTCATGATCCAAAGTTAGCAAATATTTCTTTAGTAGCGTTGGATTTTAGCATTCATTTGTTAAACTTTAGCACCTGCTGTCTAGAGAGGAAAAAATATATTATTTCTGTTTTTCTTTCTATTATTTTAGACAATTTTCATCAAAATGTTACATATTAAGGTGCTAAGCCAACTGTATGTAGCGCTAGCTTAACTGTCAGCGTTAGCTAAAAAAAAACAAAAAAAAAACAGAAATCATAAAAACTATAAGTTAATAATGTTTAATAGAAAGAAATTTGGGGGATTTACTAATATTTAGATAATGTCTTTACATCACAATGTTTTTGTTTGCAGCGGTTCAGCGTTAGCTAACCAGTACATGTTAGCTAACTTTTTGGATAAGAGGCAAAGCTAAAGCTCTGATGTTTATAACAGTGAAATGGTTTAACATCATTCAAAATGAAAATCAATACACAGCAGTTCCTCGTTTCTGGTGGGAGTCATGTTCATGAGATGACCCGCAATATACAAACACCGAAAAGTAGTAATCTTTCTTTTTACAATGTTTTAAGGCTGTAAACCCCCTCACTACACACTTTCTACAGTTTTCTCAGACAGACAAGAACATTTTTACACTTTTATCCTTTAAACTCTTAAAGTTCAAACTTGCATTAAAAAATATGCCCAGTTTCATTGAATGAAAAAACAACAATGTTTTTGCGCTCGAAGACCTTTGGAAATTTGGCTAATTGTGTACTGGAGAGACAACAGACAGGAGATTTATTGACAATGGTCTACAGCCAATCAGGATACGGAACACGATCCAGTGTAAAAAACAAACAACAAAAAAAACATAAATTGCACTAAACGAATTTCTAGTAAGCGAGGGATTGTTGTATAGAAATAGTTTTTCTTTGTTTTTATGCTAAAAGTGGATGTGACTCAGCAAAAAAACAACAACAAAAAATGTCCCAGCGACATGTATTTAGAGCTACCGTGGCTTAGTATGCTAGGCTTTCACTTAGAAGTCGTCGAAGAATGTAAACATATAGGATTTCATTGATCTGTGGGGACTTGTAAGTACCAGTTGCGTCCACAAAGCAATTAGACGAAATACTAGTAGCATCGTCCGGTCTAACTTGTTTTTGAGCAGCTGAGCCGGGCTTTTTGGTGGATTGTAATGAGCCAAAATCCTATTAGTACATCGTCTTGGAAAATTCCATTTCGTCTTCTTAACCTCTCAATCTTTTTTCTCTGTTCCACTTAATTTGACCTCTTTGATGAGCTTTTCTCCCCAACCAAACACAGAGTATCATGTCCGTCCCTGTGAGCGGAGGAGCCATTCTGTCACTGCTGCTCAGATTATGGCCCAGAAGCAGCTGCGGTCATAAAAAAAGTTAGTTTGGTAGGCAGACGCTTCAGCTTCCCGATGCGTCCATTCATGAAGCAACCCCCCCCCCACTATATATAGATGTTTGAAGCAAAGAGTGGGAGGTTGTCTCTTCATAGCCTCAGGCTCCGAGGAGCACACATCTGCCGTTTCTAAAAGAGAATATTATTCCGCTAAAACTGGAATTAATAAGAGCCGTGACCACCATTTAATCGACAACATTTCTTGAGACAAAACTTCTCTGTCGCAAATTTAGAAGCCAGCCAGTTAAGGAGAAACATGTGGCGCACTTCAGCTACCCTTCATCTCGGCGTGTGATCTCCACATACCCAGATAAATCACAAAAAGCGTTCGCATTAAAGCCGGGCCCCGCTTAAAAACAGAATTCATCTTAATCTCAGCATTGCATCATCATTTTTGCCCCTTTTTTTTCCCCTCCCAACGTCAGCTCCACTTAAACGATATCGAATGCAGAACCGAGCAAATGAAGCTTGATTTTTTTCCCCCCGCTCGTCAAGAAAAGCCAAGGTTAGTTTCCCCAAAAGACTAACAATGATGGTCTAATGCCAAAGCCAGATGCTTCGCGCACACTGGACGGTCTTTCAACTCCTAATTAGAAGTGTGCATTTGTACGCACACTTGAGGTTCTCAGAAAGGAAAGGGAAAAAAGAACGACGCAAAGCCTGGAAGAATAATCAAGGTGTTGAGAGAGCCAGGCGTGGGGAATATTGCGAAAGATCTGAGGTAGGGAAGCGGGCCTGTGAATGTATGGGCCAATAAATGTGCTCGTTTATTAGGAAGCCGCCTTTCAAGATGACTGGGTTGTTACTGACACGGCGCAGAGCACGACAGGGTTTCCCACCAAAGCCTCCTAGCATGAGGATAATCTCCCAGTCAATGGTAAAGATTATGCTACAGCTAAGATGCTTGGGAGTCTTGGGAGTGAGACGTCTCTCCCCCGTGTCCCACACAAGAAGCGCAGAGCCAGAGGACGAACCCTGGACACGCCGGAGTCGGACACAAAATGGGAAATAGTGGCCCGGTTTGGTTTGCAGACTCGTTGCAGGCGGAGTGATTCATGGGCGCTTACGTCTGTGGCTCTGCACTCCCCGGATAACAGCTCCTTAAGCCAAAAATAAACATGTAAAATGATGTTATTTAAAGAAACATCCACCTGTAAGCGCTTCATCACGCTCCAAAAGCGGCTGCCGGCTGTGCGCCGAGCATTTTTACTGTCTGTTTTTTGTTGGAGTGTTGTTTTCTGCAGGAGCTACTCCTTCAAAAAAAAACAAAAAAAAAACAATCCGGTTGAGTTCAGTACGGCGAAGATCCGGAGTGTCAACATCGATGAGCATCAACGAGTCCGAAACTCGCCAGCGATCGCGTCGGATGAAATCCATCAAAGTCCGGGCAGAGACGCGGTTTGACTGCAGCCTCAGCGCTGCAAGACTGAAACCGGCGCTTTGGAAATGAAACGCCAGCTGAGAGAAAGTCAGGGTCACGAGTCTTCTGTTTTGTTTTATTGTTAGAGCTCCTCTGGCCTTCTGTAACGGCACATCAGAGCGGTCAACCGCTTCAAAAAAAAGATGTAAATTACAACGCTTCATCCTGGAGTGAACTTTGAAAAATGGATTACAGAGCGCAGCAGTAGCTTTGCCGTGAGAGGCCTTTAATCGAGCTTTTGGCAAATGACGCTTCTAAACATATTGTTTTGCGTTTGACATCACTGCTGCCTCTGTGAGTCATGCAAGAGATGGGAAACCGGCCTCCAAACGCAACCGACCCCGTTGATCAAAGGGCCTCCTCGTTCTGCCCCCAAAAAAGTCAATGAATTCCTTTAAAGCTTACCAGGTTTCATGCTGGACTTCACAGGGATAAATATTATGGGATGTGTCAGTAATGAGGAATGAGGGGGCCAGCTCGGTTGTAGCTGAGCAGGAAGCGGCTCGTCATGGCGGTGACCTACAGATCATCAGTCACTCTCCCCGTCTGAGCCGTGTCACATCAGCCAGTACCTTTGTCAAACCCCGGCCCGGCTTCCACGCCATCCATCTCCCTCACCGCCGCCCCCCCCCCCCCCCCCCACCTTCATGGTTTTCCTTCTCTCCGCTGTCTTAGCCTCATCTCACCCTAACAACACCCACTTCTTCTATTTTTGCCCTCCTGCCGAAACGTCAGCTGTGACGAGGCCCAGCTGTCTCCCTGCAGACCCCGCTCGTTTGTCTCTCTCGTGTTGACACCCACTTGCGCTCGCTCCTTCACGTTGTGTTACAGAACCATTTTAGGCCTTCGTCCGCCGGCGAAAAGCGACGGGTGGATGGCGGCGACAGCACCGAAAGGTCAATGCAGAGATGGAAGCAGAATTTTTCTTTTTGCTTTATTTGGTATATTTTCGGTTATAGAAAATGCTGGAAAATGTTAAATGAGGTTTCAACTGTTGGCTTCTTAAAACAAAAACGGACACAAACCCAACAGATTCCATATAAACCACCAGAGCTAAAGTGTTGACGTTCTTTGAGTTACCGTAACTCTTTAACAGTTTACGGATTTAACGTGATCAGAATATAGATTCTGACAGCTGAGAAAAACAGCTCTGCACTGATGTGCAACACTTTACAGTAGTAAAGCGTTTACGGAATCAACGAAAACCAACTGATTCTGAAGTGGAGAGAAGCTCTTTTGCAGGTAATGTGTTGCTAATACGTTTACGCTGATTGTGTAAACCCTTTATGCTAGTAAACACTTTACAGTGGTGAAGAGTTACTAGCTGCACTTTAAAGTAGTAAAGTGTTTACTAGCGTAAACCCTTTACGCTAGTAACACTTTGAAGTGGTAAAGTGTTACTAGCGTAAAGTATTTATGCTAGCAACACTTTATAGCAGTAAAGTGTTACAACTAGTAACACTTTACAGTATTGAAGAGTTGGGGTTTACGCTAGTAAACATTTTACAGTTTACTAGCATAAACCCGTTAGGCTAGTAGCTCTTTACGCTAGTAACACTTTACAGTAGTGACATGTTTACTAGCGTAAACCCCAACTCTTCGCTACTGTAAAGTGTTACTAGTGTAAAGGGTTTGCAATTGTAAACCCTTTACACTAGTAAAGGCGTCCATGCCCTCGTAAACAGTAGCAAAGGAAGAAGAAGAAGCCCCTCCATGCTTGTGCATTGTAAAAATGCCTGTTCAAGAACACATTAAATGCTGGTTGTGTATGTAACTATAGATACAGCTACAACAATGATGCTAACTTTGGAGGTAAAATGCACTGTAAAAAATGCTTATACGGAGAGGCAAGGAAAATGAATAATGCTTGAGATCAGCAAGAACATAAAATAACCAAAAAGAAGTGAGTGGAGAGTAAAAGAAACACAAAAAAAAGAAAGATGACATTTCAACCCCCCTAAGAAGTTCATACAATTTGGTACAGCCTTCTTGATCCACCAGTCTGATTCTGTGCCACCAAAAGAGGGGGGGCAGAGGATTGACCTGGCCCATCCAAATGTTGGAGGATTGGACGCCCCTCCTTTTTCTTTTTTTGGGGGGGAGGAGTTGTGAAGCAAGCTAATGAGAGGCCCATGAGTGTGCGTTTGTGTGTGCGTTGGCCGTCCTTTGCGAAGGAGTTCAGCAGTCAAGGGCAATCTGCCCGCTGACACCGGGACATATGACCCCCCCCCCCACGCCCTTCAGTCCCTCGGCCTGGATTACCCCACCCCATGTAAAGCCATGTTTTTCTGTGGGGGGACGGGTCTTGTTTCTGCTCGTTGCCTGACGTGTTGAAGCCACTCATCATCATCATCATCATCAACACTTTTAACTATTACTAAAAATCTCCAAGTCCCTTCTCAGGCCTGGAGGGGGGGTGGGGCGGGGTAAATCCGTTATTTAGCTAACCCTAGCATATTTACAGCGGCACTTTCCAGCCGATATGATGTTGGTGAATGTGCACCGGCCCGGCCAAACAAACCTATAATCGAGTAATAAAATAATGAATGAATTCCGTGTGGAGCTAAAGCGCTTTGACGCATGCAAATAAGATCAGATCCCCTGTGTGTGTGTGTGTGTGTGTGTGCGCGCGTGCTGTGCGTGCGTGTTTACCACTTTTACAGCTCGCCCGAGCAACAAAGGAGACACATTAGTGCTGCACGGTCTTTAAATATGTGTCCGACTTGAGACTGGGGAGGTCGAGCCCCGCGAGGCTCGTTTATTTGTGTCTGCAGACGCCACTGCAACACATCCTGCTTTATTTTTACAGACAGGCTGCAGACCTGCGGGTCCATCTGCGCCACAAAAAAAAACACACTCAAAGGCAGCAAGAAACCGGCCGGGTCGGCCGTTTCTCCTCCCTCTCGTGGCATTTCCATCCTGCCACATCAGCTGAAACTTCATTTTTGCAGCTCCTGTTGCTCTCAGCTCGTAAACTTGCGTACACTCTCCTCCTTTTTTTTCTATTTTGCTGACGGGGGACCGCCTGCTTCTCCCTCAAAAGTGCCTCTTGTTCTTCTCTTGTTTCTTCAAAACAGAAAGCAGCCCCAGGAATGGCAGGCAAACGATTCAGCCTGAGGTTGCAGGCCGACACCCGACGGGGGCGAGGAGGCCGTGCATTATTCACGGCGGGGGAGGGGGGGGGGGGTGGCTTTCACACGGGTGAAAACAGTTCCGGGTGTCAGAATGCCGCAACCGACAGCCCGTCTGACCTACAAATGCTTTGTGAAAATGTCAGCGAGGTTTTCCAGCGAATTCACTTGGCCACTTCACCGAAGCCGTTCAGCCTAGTTAGCTAGACTTTTATCCGGCGCCAATTAGTCAGTGAATAATAAATTATTGAGCGCCAGTTAGAGGGGAGGGGAGGGGAGGGGAGGCGGCGAATACATTTTAATGTAGATCTTAAGGGGGAAAGTTGTATTACAAGTAACGGGGAGCTTCGCGCGTGCAGCCACCCACCCCGCAGCAACCATTTATGATAATCCACAAACGTTTGCTAAAGTAAAAAAAAAAAAAAAAAAGACAAAGAAAAAAGAAGGGGGGGAGATTCCTCCCGGGTCTGGTTGACCCGTCAGCCTCTAAACTCCAGAGGAGTAATGCAAGATTCGATCTTTCATTAGGGCGGCCGTGTAGGAGCGATAATAGGAGATGCTGAGGTAAGGATAATGTATGTTTAGGTGGAAGTGGTGGTGTTGGGGAGTGGGGGTGGGGGCTCCTCCCAAGGTGATCGTTCTGGTTCAGTTCCCTCTTCCTTCAGCACAAATGGTATTGGCACTTGAGACTTAACTGGTATCGATTTCCTTAGGGTTAGGAGAGTGTCTTCCTCCGCTCTCCGGCTGTTTTTCCCTCCCTGGCTGGAGACGCTGCGCCCGATAAACGGCGTCTGATGGCAAATACCGGCCCCATTTACTGTACACGCGTGCCCCTCCGATGTAACCATAAAAGCCGGCTGTTCCAGCTCACCGCTGTCATCCCAAACGCGCTTCAAGCTGCATCAGTGGCTGCCGGCGTGCTATAATTAGCGGCTGGATGTGACACATGTTTCCAATTAGCCATGTTCAGTCAACGCCACGGAGAGGTTTGAAAGGTTGGCGGTCCGTTCGCCGCGTCGGGCGGGACGGGAGGCTCTCTGCAGCCACCTGAGCGGCGGACTGCTGCACCCTCCTGCTCGCCAGGGTTCAGGAGCACCGACCGGACGTGTGTGCAGGCGCTGGCAGCTCCTCCGCTGGAAGATGCGCAGCGTTTAAACACGCAGCCCGAAACATGTTTGGCCCCGAGGCAGCTGACAGAAGAACAGCTCAGAGTGAGGAGGAACAAGTGTGCAGAGGAATGTAAAAGGACTAAGAAAATAAACTGAAGGAATGACTAAGCTGATTAAGCATGAATAGTAAGCTCCATGAATAAGCTTTATAAAGCACAATAGGCTTTGTACTTGGAATATATGACTGAGCAAATCTGCAGGACTGGCTGTGAAGTCGAAGTCTCCGCCCAAGCCGAGTCCGTCAGTACAGTCATTTTTCTCTGATTCGTCTGAAACGCCCGAGGTTTTCGGGGCTTTTGGTTTGGTTAGCTCTCACCGTAAAACCACACAAGATGGGAGTAATAACAGGTGTGGCTGGGGGAGGGGTGCAGTTACTGGCCAAAGTTCACTTAGACCACAAAAAAAAAAAAAAACGTTACCCTTCTAGACCGGTGTTTTAGCTCTAGTGCCGACGTCCTGTCATCTACGATAAATCGCTGATTGTTTACACAATTAATGTAATTCCAACAAACTCTGAAGCTACGAAAAAGCAGCAAAACTATATGAACATTTTACCACCGTAAACACTTTATGGTAGTAAAGTTAGCTGCATAGACACTCTTTAAGCAATTAACGTAAACAGCAGATTCTGGGAAAAGTAACGCAAAATTCTGGTGCTTAGAAAAGCAACTTTAGCCATAACACAACACTTTACGATGGTTACGTGTTTTCGTATTCAACGTAAACTAGCTAATTTTGATGCAGAGAAAAGCAGCTCTGAGCCGATATGCAACACTTTATGTCAGGGACCGACAAGGTGTGCATTATCAGTAATTACCGCACGCCTTTGAAGCCTGAACCGTCCGACGCGAAGCTAATTCTGATAATTCACACTTCGAAGGCCATTAACCCGCTCATACCATGGTCACTTACAAAAGAAATAGATATTCAACCAGTTTTTAGTACTTTATTCTTGTTTTTTTGTTTTGTTTGGACTACCTTTTCCACAAAAAGTGTTACCGTGGTAATCCGCCCCTTAGCTAGCTCTGACCTCGACTGCAGCGGCAAAGGAAAGCGATATATATATGCGGACCTTCATGATACATTAGATAAAGCATCAATTCAGAGAGAAAGTTCACCTCTTACCGCTTAGTTTTGTCCAGATGATGAAGAAAAAGTTTGTTTTAAAGAAGCCAGCGCAGCGATATAAAACATTTTGGCTAGGTGACCGGAACTACTTTATAAGCGTACTTTATCACTTTGGTACATCACTTTTTAATGCACACCCAGCAGCCAATCAGAATCAAGAATTCACCTGGACCATGGTATAAGTTACACTTAAGTCACATGGTTTAACATATCGACAAAAAAATTAAGAATCAGTGGAAATTATGTTGATTGCGTGTTTACGAAGTCAACGTAATCTAACTGATTCCGACACGGAGAAAGCGGATTTTCGTGCATATGCAACACCATGCGTTAGTACAGTAGCTCAATGTAAAAGTAACGCAAAGTTTTGGATACTGGCAAAGAAAAAAAGGGGTTTTCACTACGCCGGATAATTGCGTAACCGTAACAAAACAAAACAAAACAAACGTAATTCCAACATATTCTGACGGCGATGAAAACAGCTCTGATACACAGAAAAGTAACTCAACGTTAAAGAAAAAGGCTTTTCTCTGCGTCAAAATCCTTTGGAATTCCGCTGAGTGCGCAAGTACTTGAACTCTGTAAAGTGTTTACGCAATCAACGTAAACTAGCCGATTCTGACGAGGAAAAAAGCAGTTTTAAACCAATATGCAACACTTTGTGTTAGTAAAGCTAAGTAACATAATGTAAGTATGTAAAGTATTACATATTACATGAAAAAAGTGCTGTTCACAACGGAATCCACTGGAATGACGCTGGTGGTGTGAAGAGTTACAGCAGTTTAAAGAGCAGTTGTTATTTTTTTGTCGTTGATGATATCTCCAGTGTTAAAGAGGAAATTGTAGCATCCTATATATTCTATATTAGGACGCACTTTGACCTTGTTATGTCAATCAAAAGGATTTATTTTTAGCATTTCTGCACACTGGCTCCGCTCGGTTTTGTTTCCTTAGATCAGTTCTGCATTCACACTGTAGCAAACCACATCACAGTTCACTTGCAAGTCGGCCCGAACTCCTTTGTTTCCCGGCAGATCACTGGTTTGAGTTCAGGTGAGCTTTCACACCTGTGATTACGGAGTAGACCACACAGAGGGAGGAGCTCTGCTGTCCGTTTAAAAAGCCCTCATCGGGCCGTCCTGCCGGAGGCAGCAACATGTCAAGGTACCAAAAGGTCCGCTCGGATGGAGGAAAGTGCTGTCATGGGGAGCAGAGGGATGGGGAGCAGTTTCCTCGGCTCATACCCGCCACCTCCAGCAGAGGAGAGGAGGACAGAGCGGGAATGATAATGAGCTGGGTCCTGAGTGGACACTCTGGGTGTTGGAGAGGCCCAGGCCTTTAATCAAGGTCATTGAAGGCATCAAAAGGCTGTCTTTTTATAGCATCTCTGCACCCTGGAAGCTTTTGCAGCTGGATTATCAGCAGGGGTGGGGGTGGGGGGGGGTTCGGGTCAGAACATGGAGTGGATCGCTGAGATGAAGGTCTTTTATCTTTTTTTTTTAGGGGGCAGGGGGGGGGGGTCTGCAACTGGAAGGGGACTTGATGCCCTTGTCTAACTTTGTGCACGTCACGTTGCATTACTTGTTGGTTGCATGCTCAACAGTTGCCTGCATCCCCCCCCCCCCCCCCCCATCATGCTGTAAAGTTAAACGCAGCTCCTCCTGGGCGCGTGCTTACCTCTCGTTCCGGGAATTCCAGTAGATCGGCTCCATGTTGCTGGCCGTCGATCCCAGTAAATCCAGTAGGAAAACCAGCGCGATCCACAATCCATTCCCGCTCCCGCGAAACGCCATCGCCGCCGCGGCGCCCAGCACGCGCAGCCCCATCCGGGAGAGAGCTCGCTGGTGTTTCTCTGCGCTTCTGGGGGAGGCGGGGGGGGGGGGGGCGCTTCCACACAAAGCCGATCGGGCGCAGAGGAGTCAAAGTGCGCGCAGAGATTCTGCTACGCGCAACCACATGGATCCACAAGGTGGACGGAGAAGGACACTTTTTCTACTTCTGGATCTCCAAAAGGTGCTATTTCAATCCCATGACATTCCCATCCAGCAGCCTTCCCTGGAATACTCCACAAGATTCCCCCCCCCCAAAAAAAAGAAAAGAAAAGAAAGGAAAAGCTACTTCTGATTCCACTCGGTGCGCCTTGATTGTCTTCTCCCGAACAATGTTCCCTTGTTCTGCTGGACTCGGAGGGATTTCTCTCCCATTACCTTGTAGGAGGTCTTCCTTCACACATCTCCAGGTTCCCGAAAAATAAAAAACACAGGAAGAAAAAAAAAACTGTTCGTTTTGGTTGGAAGGATCCAGTTGTGTCGGCAAGTTTAGAAGGAGACGGCTGCCACTCGTGTCCACAGCTCCATCCTTCGTGGAGAGATGCTGCTCTTCAGTCCGTGCGCACTCGAGAATCCAGCTGTAAATCCGCAGATCTTCTTTCACGAGAGTTTAGAACATAAAAAAAAATAAGAGATCCAATCTGGGGATAAATCCGAGAATTTGAGGAGGGAAAAAACACATACATGAAATGTCAAGAAGTGATGAAAATGGAAAAAAAATATAGGAAAAAGAAAGAAATGATGCGCGTTGAGAGTCCGGGAAGCGTCGCTTGAGGTGCGTTGTCGTAGTCGTCGTCGGAGGAGGAGGAGGAGGAACGCGCTCCCGTGCGCGGTCTCATCCGTCTGTCCGGCTCCAAATCCCACCGTTCTGACTCGCCTTAACGCTCGCAGCGCATTGACAGACCGACTGGCTTGTTTGAAGGGAGGAGGAGGGGAAAGGGGACGTGGATAAATGGGAGAAAAAAATCCCCATCCTCCGACTGGCAGGCAGAGCGCACTGACGGAGCGCGGCGCGCCACCCAGGCTTGCGCGCAAACACACACACAAAAAGGTGTGTGTGTGTGTAGGGGGGGGGGCGTATCGAGTGTCGTTCAGAACCTCCTCCGTCTTCTTCTTCTTCTTCTTCTTAAGAGTCTCCCGCAGACCCACCACCACCCACCCCCGTACACCTCTCGGACTCGAACCTGTGGACTCCCTTGTTTTGTGCGTCTGCGGCGCGCGAACTGAAGAGCAAGAGCGCCCTCACCGACTCAGGAGCGGCGCGCATGACAACAAGTCCCTGAAAAATGTCAGAAATGTATCACGCAAATCCTATAGGATTGTGGGTAAACGCAGCGTCAAAGACCTGCAGGTGACCCCCCCACCCCACAACACTTCAGAACTGACGCGCCAGCAAAAACTTTTCCCGCAACTTCATGAAGGAACGAAGTGCGCATGTGCGGTCCAAACAAGACGAATCCCTTCAGACCTCCAGGCTGAAGCTCAGCGGCTGATGAACCAAGTCCTTTCCCTCTGAGGACTCCTGTGTCACCACTAACGCCAGCCTGGGACTGAGAGAATGCAGACAGGTACAGGGAGGGCAGTCAAAGCTGGAGCTGCACTGCCCCCTCGTGGCAGAAAGGGCGCATGCGTCTCAGACACTTGGCCCTCCAGGAGCAGAAACATCAATCTGAAGAGGCAAACTCCTTACTTTATGTTAGGGGTCAAAACGGTTCCAGTCGGCGTGAAAAGAACGGATCTAGTCGCCTACAAGTGGACGGCAAGCGTACTTCCTGATTCCCAGATACGATCTTTTTTCCGCAAACGGCACATTGTCGTCTGCTCCTGATTCACAGTGATTTGAATACAAATAAATACTCAGAAATGCAGTTTTGAGCTTGATTTGCTTTATAAATGTCACCCACCATGAGAAACCTGTTAGAAACCCCATTTTCATCAGATCTTTACCATGAAGGTTTTCTAGCTGAGCCCCATTACTATCATAACACCTCCACCATGTTTCATTGGTGATTTCAACTATTTTTTTTCCAGAAACACTGCCAGGTTTGATAGTTTGCTGCTTCTCTTTAAATAATTGATCCATTTATCTTCTATTTATCTTCAGTCCCCTAATTGGAGGTTTTGGTACGGTCGCCTTTTCTTTTAAATGTTTACGTTTTTTAGTCAGCAGTAGTTTTAGTCTTTTTTTAAGTTGATGATACTTGATTATTTCACTATTTTTAGAATTTTCTGAATGTTTTTTTTTCCATTTAAGTATGTTATTTGTTTTGTGTTTAATGTGCCAAATGGACCTGGAGTCTGTAATGAAGCCTCTTCATCATTTATCCCAGTGGCTGTGATGAGGAGGAGGCAGGGTGGACACTAAACCAGGGGGGGGGGGCTCCTGTGGATCGTGATCAAAGGATGTGTGGAGCATCAAAATAATACAAGTAAAAATCCAAATTGATCAATTCCATTCAAAATGTTTGTCTGATTCACTTTAAATTCAGTTTTCTTTTGGAGATGGTCATTTCTAGAACACCACGCTGAAAACAGTTTGGGCGCCGGCGCTCTCGACGTTTCATCCGTCCGCTCAGACTAACTCGCAGTTTAGAGTCATCGACCAAGGAAGCGTGTTTTTTGCAGACGAAGGGAGGAAGCACGCCAACGGCACACATAAAAAAATTAAAAAAAAAAAACGATCCACCAAACCATAGGAGTCCACAAAACGCTTGAGTATGATCTCTTTGTTCTTCCTTTCAGTCATGCTCACTTTTCTCCGTTTTCCTGAATAGTTTTGTCAGCTTTAGGCTCACAGGATCCTTAAAGTTATTAATGTGTGATAAATAACCAGACTACCAGCAATGCAAACGTGTAGAGGACAGTTCTCAACGTGAATATCTCCTAAATATCTGCCTCTGGTGTCTACAGAGGACATGTGGGGCTTTACCATTACCCCAAATGTAAAGGGGGGGCGGGGGGTATTAAATATTTTGACTGGACCATTTTTTTTTGTCTGGCAGTCAGAAAAATGGAGCGTCAAAACGGGGACAGACAAAAAAAAAAAAAAGGACTGTTAAAGCCAGTACGTGGTGTTGCCCCGCAGGCGCCACCCGCCGTTACCCCCTTTTGACCCACCCTCACTGGCCGAGTAGATACTTCAGACCCCTCATTCTTTGCCACCCTGGTCAAAGCTGCAGGTGACAGATTCATAATAAGAAGAAGAAAATAATTTTTTCTAAATGGGTACTTTTGTTTGATTTATCTCCATAGCAACCAGTTTGTGTTTTGGTGACCTGGGAGTGGCAAACAGGTCTATGTGTACAGTGCCTTGCAAAAGTATTCCCCCCATTGGATGTTCACCTCTTTTGTTGCTTCCATAAATCACTCATGGTCAATTAACTTTCCTCACACAAACACTTACTAGAAAGAAACCATCAATGTCAATAAATGGAATGGTCTAATTCAATCGAAGTCCATCCCATTGGTGCCAATAGTCTCACCATTAGTGAAATGAAGATCACCTGAGTGGTATGGGTGTGTCCCAGGTGACAGAGTTACAAAACACCTATCTATGCCAGATCCAGACTCTGGTGGAGCGGTATTCCTGGCTACCATTTCACCATGAAGACAGAGGAAGACTCCAAACAACTCAGAGAAAGGCTTGTTGAAAGGTACACAAAAACACTTCCAAGGCATTGAACATCTGGACACCCAGAGTTCAGTGAAATCAATTATCAAGAAATGGAAGGAACATGGCACGAGTGTGAATCTGCCTAGATCCTGCTGCCCTTGTAACCCTTGTGCTATCTTGTGGGGTCCAGATGACCCCACCCTTCCATTGACGTATTCTCCCTACCATGACAAAAGTGGTTAAAGGTGGAGAGGATTTCATGTAATCCATGGACACCAGTGAAGATCACAAATCATTGAAGAAAAAAGGTTCAGCCCACTGTCTAGTGGGTCTAGATGACCCAACTCCCAATGTTAACGTGCCTAAGATAGCACAAGGTTTACACTGAGTGACCTTGCAAGTAGGAGGCTTGTGAAAGACACCACCAAGACCCCAAGACTACCTTGAAGGAGCTTCAGCTGCTGAGACGGGAGAGACATGTAGAATGTAGCAACCGCTGCCCGGGTTCTTCACCGGTCAAAGCTTGGTGGGAGAGCGGCAATGAGAAAGCCACTGTTGAAGAAAATACACCTTAGAGCTCGACGAGAGACTCCATGATCAAGTGGAAGAAGATTCTTTGGTCTAATGAGACCAAAATCGAGCTTTTTGGCCATCAGACAAGACGATATGTTTGGCGGAAACCAAACACTGCACATCCTCAAAAATACACCATCCCCACTGTGAAGCATGGTGGTGGCAGCATCATGCTGTGGGGATGTTTCTCAGCAGCAGGCTTGTAAAGATGGAGGGCAGAACGAATGCTGCAAAATAAACAGATGACTTGGAGGACGATCTTTTTCGGTCTGGACTACAGCTTGTGAGGAGATTTATTTTCCAGCAAAACGGCGATCCAAAGAAAACTGCTAAAGCTACATAGGAATGGTTTCAAAAGAACCAGGTCAATGTTCTGGATGATGTCAAAAATTCACTTTTACCAGGTACTAGGCGTGTGCTCATTTTGTTAGGCTTTTGCATGTGCAAAGTTTCTGCACAAACAAGAAAGAAGGAAGAATTGCAAAAACCTGCGTTCCAGGATTGCTGCGGAAAAAAACAATCTTTTTTTTTTCTGGCATAATTCCTCAGCTCTTTTAAATCACTAAGTTCTTCTTCTTGTCTTAGATTCAGCGACTTCCCCACAGAGGAACCCCCGAGTCACCCCTGCCATGTTCGATTCCCATCATGCATCAGCTCCAAGCTGCAGCAGGAACTTCTCATACTTGTCATCGAAAGCTCGCCGCCGCCTCCTGCTGCTGCTGCACAGCCGGGGAAAATAAGAGACATGCAGAGGACGGGCGGGAAAGTCGACGGGCCACCAGAGCTGCGCATGAAAGAAGGGAGTCGTGCTCAAGGGCACTGCGGCAGAGCAGACGAGCCGTGCCTCTGGGGATGGAGCTGAGACGGAGTTGGCTTTCGGCAGCAGGAGCACCAACATGTCTTTGTTAAACTGCTGCCTCTGCTCTGATGACCTCTAGTGACCTCTGCAGGACAGGCGGCACAGCAACCGCCGCTCAGAGGTGGAGCTGGCAGGAATTGCCTGCTGGTGGCTCCTCCACCTGCTGCTCCCTCACGGCCCGCCACGGCGCTCGTTTATTCGGGCTGACCTCATTTACCGCGCCGACCTTCAACTCCTCCTCATAACCGTGTCCCCTCCCCCCACCCCTGGCGTCTCCGGTTCGTCTCTGCTCCAGCTGCCAGACTCCTCCACCCTCGGCCGCTCCAGCAGAACCTAAACAATTACAGTAAGTGCACGGCTAATGTGAGCCGCTGCAGGGATTACACGCACGCCGCTGCAGCCTGACGGGAGGGAAATTCACACGCATGCATGGTGGTGCAGATCCGTGTGCGGGGGAGGGGGGCTGCACGCCATCATCCTTCAGCATCCGGCGACCCTGGGGGATCCGCGTTGTTGACCGTTACGACGTCCCCGGAGCTGAAGGCGCAGATTCCTTCTCTTTGTCTAACCTCCTGATTGAAACCAGGTGCATTCTGGGACGGCTAAGATTGACTCAGCCTTTGATGTTTTTCATTTTTTACTAAACTTCTTTGAAACCGTCTTTCCCTGGACAAATGGAAGCAGCATCCTGGTCTTCATGGCATTTATTTTTGTTTATCTTTACGATCATTTCTATCAACTGTTCAGATCAGGAACATCTTTTTATGCCAAAAAAAAAAAAAAAAACTTTCACCCTTTTAGAAAACTCATTTTTTTGTTTGCTGTATCATCAAAATAAGTAAGGAAAGCAAATTTAGGATCTGCCAATTGAAAGAAAAGACGCAAAATAGTCAAATACCAGTAGGTTAAAAAAAAGAAAAAAATTTAAGGATTGACTCTGAATTCCTGTCAAACAGAATGTTTAACAAAACAGTGAAACAAAAACCTTCAACAAACCAAGCTAAAGATTTAGGCCCAAAAGCATGAATATTTTGTTGCATAACCTTTATATCAGGGGTTCCCACAATGTTAGAGACGACAAGCTCCAAAAGGTCCTAATAATATACTATGGCCAAGACCAAAGAGCTGTCTAAGGACACCAGAAACCAAATAGTTGGCCTGCTGGGAAGACAGAATCTGCAATAGTTAAGCATCTTGGATTAAACAAATCAACTGTTGGAGAAATTATTAGGAAACGGAAGACACACAAAACCACTGAGAATCTCCCTCCATCAGGGGATCCCCGCAAGATCTCACCCCGTGGGATCAAAATGATGACAAGAACGGTGAGAACAAATCCCAGAACCACACGGGGGACCTAGTGAATGACCTGCAGAGAGCTGGGACCAAAGTAACAAAGGCTACCATCAGTAACACACGACACCGCCAGGGACTCAAACCCTGCAGGGCCAGACGTGTCCCCCTGCTAAAGCCAGTACATATGCAGGCTCGTCTAAAGGCAGCTAGAGAGCATTTGGATGATCCAGAAGAGGATTAGGAGAATGTCCTGTGGTCAGATGAAGCCAAAATAGAACTTATTGGGACGAACTCTACTCATCGTGTTTGGAGGAGAAAGAATGCTGAGTTGTATCCAAAGAACACCATGCCTACTGTAAAGCATGGGGGAGGAAGCATCATGCTTTGGGGCTGTTCTTCAGCAAAGGGACCAGGACGACTGATCCGTGTAAAGGGAAGAATGAATGGAGCCATGTAGCGTCAGACTTTGAGTGAAAACCAGAATTGAAGATTTCAGCGTGACAACAATCCCAAACACACTGCTCAGGTAAAGGAGCGGCTTCCTAACAACTATTTCAAGGTCCTGGAGTGGCCTAGCCAGTCTCCAGATCTCAACCCCATAGAAAGTCTGTGTTGCCCAGCGACAGCCCAAAACATCACTGCTCTAGAGGAGATCTGCATGGAGGAATGGGCCAAAACACCAGCAACAGTTTGTGAAAACCTTGTGAAGACTGACAGCAAACGTTCTACTGCTGTCAGTGTCAAAAGACGGTATATAACAAAGTATTGAGTTGAACTTTGGTATTGACCAAATACTTATTTTCCACCATGATTTACAAAAACATTCTTTAAAAAATCTGATTTTCTGGATTTTTTTTTTCACTTTGTATTTAATAGCTGAGGTTTGATGAAAATTACAGGCCTCTCTCATCTTTTTTTTTCATATCTTCATATTTTTGGTTTATTTAGTTAAATTATCCCAATCATCAAGGCAAATTAAAAATAAAAACCATAATGTAGCGGCAGGCACAACAAACAACGGTATTTAATAAAGGAAATACCAAGAAGATCGATTAAAAAGTATTATAATTGATCCCCACAAGAATAGAGCAGAAAGTCTCCCCGTTCACGCCCCCTACAGGCTGACCCTATGACCACCAGTTCCTGTTTGCACGCTTACATGAACTGAAACATTAGCTATCGAATGTCAGCATTCACTTGAAGTTGAACTCTTTAACGCTAGAGCTTTAGCTCTGATGTCGCCGTTTTTTTGAATAATCGTAACTCTTCAACCAATTAACGTCACTCCAGTGGGTACCGACGCAGAGAAAAGTGGTTTGGTATATTGGTTTTGTGCCAACGTTGCATATCGGTGCAAAAAAAAAAAAAAGCTTTTCTCAGCATTAGAATCTGTTGGAATTATGTTAACCGTTGAAGAGTTACGATAACTCAAAGCGTGTGCGCTAGCTTTGCTGTTACTAGCTTTGCTGTTACTAGCTTTGCTGTTACTAGCTTCGCTGTTACTAGCTTTGCTATTACTAGCTTCGCTGTTACTAGCTTCGCCGTTACATGGTTATCCGAAACGAGGTGGACAAACCGTTTTAACCAAAATTCCAGAGGAAAATAAACCACACGGTTTCCCGGTGTGCTAGCAAAACACACATTTTCTTATTTTTTTACCTCGAGTGCAAACACTTTTTCTTTTGTCTTTTCCCACTAAATCTATGACTAATTTCATAACCCAACTACGAAGCAAAAAAAAAGAAAAAAAAATCAATGAACAAGTGAGAAGAATGTAATGAAATGAAGTCCTTTCTGCTTCGTCTCAGTGAACACTGATTAGAAGTGACAGTCCAAAGTCTCCCTCTGACATCCCTCCCTGCCAGCAGGAGCTCCTGCATGGATGGACACAAATAAAAGAATCTATTGTCATTGGACACCTGAGAGCAGCCCTGAACAGAGACACGCATGGCCGCGTGTTATCAAAGGGCCTAAAGTCGGAGATTTGGTCCGCTCCTCGCAAACTACACATTTCTCTGACAGCTGAGTAATTCCATCCACAGAGAAGAGGCAAAAGAAAAAATGCTCTGGAAACACTGAAATGGGTTTCATTTTGAGTTTGTTTTCCTTTCCAAAAAAATGTGCCCATAGCTAGCATTTATTTCCTCCTCGGTCCATCTGAGAAGCTGCTGGAAGAGCAAAGAGGAAAAAGTGAGGGTTCCTGTCCAACTCCTGCCCGTCGTTCCAGCGCAGGGATATACCGGCTGCCTGAGAGACGGCGTTGGAGGCTCTATTTCTGGTTTGGCTCCTTGTTTTGAGCCAGAGCGAGATGCCGTTCGTTTCTTAGGATTATATATCGCCCCAATACGCAAAAATTATTTCAAACGATTCATCGTGATTCGAAGTGCTGCCTCTTTCTACAAACTCATTAGTGAAGCACGTTTGCAAGAATACGGAAAGAGAACATTAAAGGGTTCATTTATTGGGCTTTTTTGCAGTCTTTCAAGGGTAACTGTATCCATATATATATGATAATATATTACCTTTGGCACACTAATGAACAAATTCTTTATGAAATACAACTCATTTTCATTTTTTCTACCCAGAAGTAAGACGCCTCGATCTCTGAGGCTCCGCCCATTTCATGACGTCAACCTAGAGTCCGCCTAGCAGCATGTCTACAAATAACATACGAACTTTTGCAAAGATCGATGTGTTTAAAAAAAAAATCTGTTAAGCCAATCACCGCTAGGCTTATGGAGAAAGTGTGTGTGTGTGTTAGCCTGGGGGAGGTGCTAGCTTGAGGGGGGGGGGTTCTTCACTTACACTATATTATCAAAAGTATTGGCTCACCCATATGGTGTCCTGATCACTTGGTCTGGCCACAGGTTTATAAAATCAAACACTCAGGCATGCAGACTGTTTTTACTAACATTTGTGAAGGAACGGATGATGGAGAGGGGTCAGCGGATGCTGAAATGCAAAGAGGTCACAGCTTCATGTGACCTTCAGATTAGCCCGACAGTACACAGAGGGCTTCATGGAACGGGTTTCCATGGCCGAGCAGCTGCATAAGAGCCACACATCACCAAGTACAACCCAAAGCGTTGGATGCAGTGGTGGAAAGCATGCCGCCACTGGACTCCAGAGCTGTGGAAACGCCTTCTCTGGAGAGATGAATCACACTTTTCCATCTGGAAATCTGATCTGGGTTTGGAGGTTGCCAGGAGAACGGGACATTTGGGACTGCATTGTGAAATATGGTGGTGGAGGAATTATGGTGTGGGCTTGTTTTTCTGGACCCCTTCCTCTCCCAACATGACTGTGCACCAGTGCACAAAGCTAAGGTCCATAAAGACATGGATGACAGAGTCTGGTCTGGATGAACCTGATTGGTCTGCACAGAGTCCTGACCTGAACCCCACAGAACTCCTTTGGGATGAATTAGACAGAGACTGAGAGCCAGACCTTCTCCACCAACTGGTGTGTGACCTCACCAATGCGCTTTTGGAAGAATGGTCCAAAATTCCTAGAAACACACTCCTCAACCTTGTGGACAGACTTCCCAGAAGAGTTGAAGCTGCAATCACTGTAAAAAGGTGGACCAGCATCATATTGAACTCTGTGGGTTAGGAATGGGATGGTACTTCAGTTCATATGTGAGTCAAGGCAGGTGAGTGAACACTTTTGGTAATATAGTGTAACTACATCAGAGCGCAGATTTTAAGAGAGAAAAACTCAGAAATGTGTAAATGAATGGATCAATGGATGTTTCCTTTGATCTTTTATCCATTTTCCACAACCAAAAATAGACTTTTCCATCTTTCAAGACAAATTCACTTTATTGCAGACTCCTTTTTATGTATTTATTTTTCTTTAAATCCAGTAAGCCCAATAAATACTATTAAATATTATGGATGACAACTATTTTGTTTTGTCTGGAATCATAAGCGGTGAGTCTAAGCCCCGCCTCTCTACCTGTTTGTTGTTTTCCTCCGCGCGCAACCCCCCTTACAGCGTGTTCTATACAGACAGCGCAACATACGGTCATCGTAGCATCAAGGTAACAGGATATTGGGGGGGCCGTGATGCAAATTTAATTAATGTAACGCAGAAATGGGTGGTTTTAGTCTAGGGGGGGGAAAAAGGCTTTTTTGGGCGTTCATACGTCCCTACGAGATTCGCCACTGACCGTCTTTCCAGAAAAAAACTATCCATCCCATAACAGACTCTGGTCGGCATTCACAGCCACGACAATCTGAGATCATGATAGTTAGTTTACTAAATCACAGAGAGCCGCAGCACAGGGAGGAAAGAGCCGCCGGTTGCCGACCCCTGACATCGGCCCTTTAAGTAGAAATTACCCAGAATGCTTCTGTAAAGCCTTCATAACTTTACAAATGCACTTCCTGCAGACGTTTGCGATAAAGAGAAAGAAACAGGAGTGTTGAGAGACAAAAAGCAGTGAGACAGTTACGGTTTGGTAGAAGAAATTCCCATCAACTCCTCTGACCAATCACCTGCCTCGTGGACCCTCTAGGCATTCTGGGTAGTTGTAGGAATTCAAGTACATAAAAATGATGCTTTTGCTTTTTTTTCTAGGATTCTACAATTGTATGAACAAAATTGGTTAAAAAACACATTGTAGCCTTTTACTAAGACAAAACGGTGCTTTTTGATACAGAACAATCTTTTAACTTTGAACTCTATCACTCTGATTTTCTCCAAAGACATTCTAATCCTGTTTAATTTAGATGAACTGATAATCCATAAACCCGTTCAAAAGGTCAAACAGAGGTTGATCTTCAGTCAGGTTTGGTGAGTGCAGCTTTAAAGGACGTCTGGCGTCTTTATCAGACCTTCGGTTGCGCCAGCACACTCTTCCCAGACTCATCGTTCCCAACTTTGATTTGGCTTTTCGCTTCCTTTGCACGCCTCAGCCTCCCGTCGCCCGCCTGCCCTCTCAGGTTCCCAGCGTGACACCTCCTCCTCCTCCATTTGCCTCCTCTGCGCCCAGCAGAGCTCCTCTGACCCGACTCCCTGCCCCCCGCCTGCCCCCCACCTCCCACGAATGCGAGGAAGGGATGAGAGCGGGCCATGCTGCCCCGAGGGTAGGGTAGAAGGATGAATCCAGGCTCTTCTGCTCTCTAGCCTTCTCCCCAGAGTGCAATTATGCGAGCAATTATTATCCCTGGGCGTCGCACACACTCTAAACCGCCAAGATCACATCCAATCTGCCGTGGCCGGCTGGGAGACAGGATTCTTAATGCACTTCAATAGGCTCTCTCGGAGGATAACTAGCTAAGGAGATCGCCACAGGGAATGTGTAGAGCAGAGGAGATGAGAGGAGGATGAGATGAAGGCGAGGGGACGTAGAGATTGCACATGCTCAGTCGATACTCTATATGTATGAGGGCTTATTTATCCGTGAGGGAAATATCAAAGCGGAGCCGCCCGTCTCCACTTGTCTGGAACCACAGAACAGACGATGATATGACGCGTCTCCAAGCCTGCATTACTGCTCCCAGCCGTTTCAGATAGACATCCGTCCGCGAGGCTCCACATCTGGATGGAAAAAGGGGGAGATCAGACTCCGGGGTGAAATGAAACCTCGATAGCGGTGCCATTTCCTGGTTTCTCAGACCATGTGCAGGTGCCAATTATTTTCACATCTAATGTAAACCAGAGAACAAGAAGCCGTCGATCACATCTGCTGCCTTACGGCGGGATATGGGATAGCTTCACAGGAAGAAGGCTATTTCGGCGGCAAACTGGGTGGAAATGTCCCTGCAGCGAATATCACACCAGTTTGCCTATGCTGAGTAGAAGTTGTGGAGGTGACAAAAAATAAATGTTTTACCGCAAAATGTGAGACACTAATGCAAAAAAATGCAACACATTGTGAGTATCTATTAAACAACTTTTTGACTTACCTCAGAATATAACTTCGCTTTGGTATTTATATAGCTATGACACTAGTGGTGAATTGTTTTTATAACACCTGAAGGCTGCATTATAGCTAAATTAAGTGTTTCTCTCGTCTTCAAGGTCTAAAACTAAAGTGTTCATTTGATTTTTCTTTTTTTTCATAAAATGTGTGACTTTACATAAAAATAAGTCAGTCTGCTTTCAAATATTTTGTTTTTAAATTTAATTTTTAAGAAAGTTAATACAAAATAACTTAAAAAGCTCGTGCTATCTAGATTAAAAGTGGTGTGCGCTAGCTAAAATTTGATAGCTAACTTTGGCTTCAGTTTGCCACTATTTTCAAGTAATTTTTTTTGTTCATTTAAGAGCAAAATAAATATTAGAATCACTCTCATTGACACATTTGAGGTTTTTTAAACTTTACAAAATTTAAAATAATTCCATAATCTTAGGAATTAAACTGGTGGGAAAGAATGTTTGCTAGCATTAGCATGCTAGCGATTTAGCATTGTTACTTTTTTTTTGTCAATTCTTGTTTTACTAAACTAATTTAAGATAAGATAAACAAAGCCGATAATAATCATAGATAAATCAAAGTTGCCCTAATAGTATACATTTTTTTGTAGATCTTTTACCAATAATTTAACCTGGAAGTTAAAAATTAACTACCTGACCTTGTTAGGATTTTTTGTTTGGTTTTTCCTCTTACCTTGTTAGGTGGATTAGATTTGTCGAGCATCTGTTGCCGTTATTAGAACTAAAATGCACCTTCTCCATAAGTCGTACTTACGTGTCAAGTGCTTGAACCTAAAATTCCTAAGAGAAAATCTTGTATTAGTGTACAGGATGTAACATTAATATTCCAAAATGCAGAGATGAAGCTACCTTCAAGTTGGAGGACCACGTCCAGCTCCTGAGAAAACCAACTCCTGCAGGGGCTAGCTTTGAACCACAGTGAAGAAAATTACATGATTTATTAAAAACATGAACACATGCCTGTTTCCTTTTACATGAAAAAAAAATCCTTTGAACTTCATGTAAGCTAATACAGTGTTTTTCAACCTTTTTTGAGCCACAGCACACTTTAACCTCGACAAAAATCCCGCGGCACACCAGCATTCAAAAATTAAAACAAATAAAAAAGGAGAAACTCATGGTCTGTATTGATCTACAGCCCCTCTGTAATCTCACACGCATTTTTGTGATAATTGTGGCAGAAAAAGCTGGAAGTTGCTGCTGTTTTTTTCTAAAAGATGTAATAAAAGTTAAGTTAGAAGATTTAAAAACTGTTTGATTTGTGTTCGTTGTGGTTTCAAGACGTTAAGAGAGACTCGTTGTGCGCCAAGACTCTCACGCCATCACTTTTAACCCAAAGGCATCATGGGAGATGTAGTTCAATAATTCGCCCGAACGCAGACAGACTCCCGTCTCTGAGCTTTATTGTTTTGTTCACTTGTTCCACGGTCTAAACACTGGATTCTGTGGAAAGCTACATGGCTAAAGACGAGCTTTAGCTGGTATTTTTGTTGGAACTGAGCGACTTTATAAGCAGAATTAAGAACAAGGAAGTGAAGACTTTAACCACTTCTGATTGGTCAGACTGATGACATGTGATTAAGAATCCAAGAATGATTGACCGTTAAAGGGGCGGGACTTTTCCTAAAACGGCTGAAGCTGCAGCTGAATCGCGGTACCGTCCTTCTTATCAAAATGTCTTTAATAGAATCAAATAAACACAAAGAAAAAGAGTATTTTACGATCTTTCATATTCCTAACTCCTCAGTGTTTTATCAGGGTCTGTAAGGATGAACAAAGAGCTGATATCCTGGAGATGGAAAATGTTGTGAAATCAGTTAATGAGGCCAATTTCCCACGGCACACTTGACCATCTCCCATGGCACACTGGTTGAAAAACACTGAGCTAATAAAGGTTAAAATAAAAGAGACCGCAGCCATGTTTTAAGTGTTTATTAACCTTTGTGGGGTCATCTAGACCCCACAGGACAGTGTATGCTAAACCTTTTTTCTTCAGTGATTTGTGATCTTCACTGGTGTCCATGGATGACATGAAATCCTCTCCACCTTTATCCACCTTTGTCATGGTAGGGAGAACACGCCAATGGAAGGGGGGGGGGGGGTCATCTGGACCTCATAGGATAGCGCAATGGTTAATAGGAAACAGAACATCTTTTCAAATCCCATTTGTGGTGGATTTAGCAGGGCCGTCAGAGCCGGGTCAGAGGGAGTTCTGGTGCTAAGCGCCTGAGAAACGCAGTCAAAGCCCGACGCTTCCCCTCTGACATTTGGACAAATGCCGAGCGTGACGGCATCTAAAAGCAACTGCTTCGTGTCCTAAAAAGCACATTTTCTTAGAAAAGCTGCATGCGAGTGACAAAGCAGAGAGCCGTCGAGGCGTTTTAGCTTCTTGGCTCCAAGCTTTGAGCGCGCGCTCTTCCTCTGTGCTAATTCAGCCGGGGGTCACGCCGCTAAGTGTTTCTGCTGAGTGCTTCACGGTGGGAACAGGAGATTCAACCGGCAGCCAGCCATTTCAATAATTGTTTTCAAATGTCTTTCTTAATATTAAGATCCCATTACTTACTATTCTGCACGCTCCCCAATGAGGAGCGGCGGAGCTGTTGGGTTAGCGCACGCGTCCCGTCTAATGGAAGGCACTTATGCGAGGCCATGGAGACTCCACTCAGGATGGAAGCGCGGGGACCAAACAGAGGCGGCGAACACTTCATGCGGATTGGCTCGTTAGCTGCACGAGCGCAGAGACAACAGCGCGGGCATCATGGGACGAAGACGGCGGCCTTGCTGTTGAAAGGTTTGGCTCCACAAAGACGTTCGGGCGGCATCGATGTCACGTCTTTGTGTAAAAACGGAATCATATGTGGGAACGGAGGGTTGATTCTCTCCACTGAAAGGAGCGAAAACATCGATTTGGAACTTCATTACTGGGAAGTGCACGTCTTCTGCACATTCATCACAAGCAGGCCGCTGGCACAGTCTCCACAGCAACAGAATCCTTTAAGACAATAATCCACAACAGCAGGATATTAAGGAAGCTCACACATTTACAGCTGCTCATAAATATAACTACATTTCCCCAACAGCTGGGCGGCACAGACTCACACAACGGCCCATCTTCTGCTTTATTTGCTGCATTAAATTAAACAACGCTGTAACTCCTTATAGGAAATGTTTCATCTAATCAGAGCACACGCAACAATGTGACCTCATCAAACGCCGACACCGTGAATCGTTTGGGGGGAACAGCTGTTTGTTTTATGAGGAATCCAGAGGGGGACAGAAAAACAAACAGGAAATTATGAGACATGGCTCGTCTGCAGGAATATCAACACCGTCGAGTAACTCATAGTCAATACTTTTAAACAAAATTTCTTTCTTTTTTTTTTAAAGTGTCTTACAAAAATTCATTCATCTTCTATTCCGTTTTATCCCTTTCGGGGTCACGGGGCTGCCGGAGTCTATCCCGGCCATTTGTGGGTGAAGGTAGGGGACACCCTGGCCAGGTCGCTAGTCTGTCACCAACAACTATATGATCAGTAGGAATTATTGTGATGGAGTGATTTTATTTGAATAAAAAACACTTTGATGATCTTTGTTTAATAACCAAGCCCTCTGAAATAAGGTTGGAACAAAAGAAGCAGCAGAGAATCATCTGCATAGAAATAAACCCAAATAACCTCTACTCCCTTTGTAGCATGTCAACTCGCATTATTAATATTGTTTTGGCTTTGTTATTTATTTAATCTTTTTCATTTCCCTGTTGGAAATGAATTAAAAAAAAATTTGACTAACAAATAGTGTCATATGTAATGGAAGATGTCCCAACTATGAACCCTGGGGTTCAAATCCATGGAATCATGAATGATTTTAAGCTTTACCCTTCCTTCTGTTGGATCCGATAACTGTGAGTGGAGTGTCACACAGATGGAATCAGATTTCTGTCCTTTAGGGAAAAAGGATAAACCCCCATTTTTCACACTTTTGCCATCTGCGTGTTCAAAATGTAAAAAACAAATAAAGATTTCCAACAAATTGATATGAAAAGAAATATGCCCCAACTACATCAAACAGAACCAAACAAAAAAAAAAAACTCTTTCTAGATTGATTTAAAGCGTCACTTTCCTTCTGTTGGATCCGAGGTAGCTGGTATTGGAGCGTCCCGCAGATGAAATTCTGTTTAAGAAAAACGAACAAATCCCCATTTTCCCCCAAATAGTAGTAGTTTGGGGGACCATTAAACATCAAAGACAATTGACTTTTAATGAGCCAAAGCTTCTGCTCTGTCTGCAAACTTTCAACTCCACTTTTAACTTTTGGGAAGCTGGAGAAACTGATTGGTGCAGTTGTCAATCTCACAGCAATTTGTACAGAATTAGCATACGGTTCTGCTACTTTATTGATTAAACCAATCACGGCTCAACGTGGGATAAGTGCGGAGCCGTTCCAATCATCAAAGATTTGAAGAAAAAAAAAAAAAAAGCATTCAAACACAAATCAAATTGAAATGTCCCTGCAGTCGACACAGATTTGGCGGGGTTTTTTTTGGGTTAGAACAGGTCAGCTTCACACCTTTCTGCGCCGCACGCCGGGATTCAAACGTTCATCAAAGCCTCCTCAGATTCCGAATCATTATTTTGCCTGGATTCAAAGCTTCTGCTTCACCCGTTTATCAACTTTAATGACGTCCTTTTGCTTTTGTTTCCTGTTGAACTGCGTGATTGGATGTAATTTCCACTTCAGAGGATGAAGGAAGGCTCGCCGAAGATCCTGCGGCGGCTGAAAAAAACGGATTTCTTTTGGTCATTTAAGCTTTTTGATGAGGGTTTTGATCTCCTTACGTCTTTTTTTTTTTGCCTTATGGTTGAGGTTAAAGTCAAAATGTAAATTTGAGTTGAGGTGGTTGCTAAACAACCGCATCAACATAGCCTCTCCTACTTCCAAGCACCAAAAACCCTTTTGACCCAGGAGAAACATCTGGAAAACGCGGGAAAAAAAATGAACGAGTCAACGAATGAGAAAGAAGATCCGGCTTTAATTCCCTCCACCCGCTGCAGACCTCCGAGTGGCGGCACACGCCTGGCGCCGGGGCGTAAACGTGTTTTTCATTATGCAATCGCAGTTTTTGTAAGACATGAAACTGTAGAGGGCTTGAAAAGAAGGATACAAGGCTAGCGCTGGAGCGTGACGGGTTTCTGCCAAACCGGCGGCGAACACCCCGCCTGCCGCGTGCGACAAAAGGACTGAGAAAACACGGTAACCGAGCAACGCTGGATGCAGCCTCCCTGTCCAGAGAAAACAACAAAAACCCCAAACATTGACTTTGCAGGTTTAAGCGAGTTTCTTACTGCGAATACATTCAAGAATGATCACGACTTTACGAAAATATACGTCTGTAGGCACAAGTGGGCGCTGTGCGGAGCGTCCGGCACGTTAAAAACTTTACAAAAAGCAAAGCCTGATAACAAAAATGGCACAAAGGGTTATGTGGCAAACGCACCGTTCGGACTCCTTCCACACAATTCAACCAACGATTCATATAAACTTGATAAGAATCCGTTAAAGACAAAAAAACAAAAAGGTTTGACTGTAAAACTAAGGGGTTCGAACTGTAAACTTGGAGGAGAAGAGGTTTTTTTGTGTTGTTTTTAGGAATGGAGTTGGTGAAACGTTTGTCAGTCCGTCTGCGCCGGCTCCTCCCGGCTCTCCTCAGCCGGAGCGGCGAGCGGTCCGGCCCACCACAGAGTCAGGGCGTTGTCCTGCCGCGCCTCCTGCTGGGGGGCGGCGGCGGCGGCCGCCACCCCTCCCTCGGTGTCCGAGGCCGAGTCACTGTCGTCGGGCCACGGGAACTGCCGCTGGCCGCTGGACGTCACCAGGAGGGGCATGAAGGGGTGCAAGCTGCAGAAGCGGCGAGAGTGAAGAGGATCAGGAATCCGGTTTGTGTGGAATTTGATCCAATTAAAAAATAAATTAAAAAAAGGCGGAGCTTAAACGCTCAAAAGCTAATATAGAGACTGTCTGGTTTTATACAATTGTAGATTATAAAAAGAGAGCACACCTGATGCCGTTGGTGCAGTCCCAGTGAGCCTGGAACCTGAGCTGAGGCTGCAGGAGTCCTTCGCCATCGGGGGGCGCCGTCTGGGTGTCCCACACTGACACCCCTCCCTCTGTGTCTCCACTCAGCAGATACTTGCCCGACCTTGGCCAGAGGAAAAACGCCAATGCAGTTCAGAAACAGGGAGGTTTGAAGGTTTCAAAGGTGGATTCGCCCCCTGTGGTCATGTGACCACTGGTTTGAAAGAGGGGGGGGGGGGCATATTGAAGACAAAACATGGCTCCACTGTTGCTGTAAGTCTGTATGTAGTGGGCCCCCACTTTTCCAAAAAAGGACGAGTAAACTAGGAAAAGGTCGTTTTAAAGTCCACCCACTTTGCCAATCTAAAGGCCACGCCCCCATTTTAATAACAGATAAAGCAGACATAGTAGAACATGGATACCACAGAGGAGCACATGTATTTTTTAGATCCAACTCTAAAACCTTAAATGGACATCAAGCCCCCTAGTGGTGACACTGTGAACTGAACTGGTTCCAGTTGTGAGGAAGTGTGTAGCAGGTGAGGGCAAACAGTGAGTGTTTTAAAAACAATAAATCAAAATACATCTAACTTAAAACTAAAATCTCACTTGTGTGACACAATCTGGACACAAACTCTTCTAAAAGCATAAATATTCCTACAGATTATGTGGAATGGAAAGAAATTCTCTGTTTTTTAATAATTCAGCCGCACTTTGCTAGTGAAAATGTGCAGAAATTAACCCTTCATGGTCCAACATTTCAAAGGTTTGACTGATGGCAGCTTTTATTCCAGGAACCGTTGCGGTGCTTCTTCTTCTTCTTCTTCTTCTTCTTCTTCAGGTCAGTTTTTGGAACCTGCAGGATGAACTTACGGGTCCAGGTCAAAATAGATGCGCTGGTTTGTGGTGACGTTCCTCTTCAGAGAGAACACCACCTTCCCGGGCTCCCTCAGATCCCAGCAGAGGATCTCTGGATCCTGGTGGCACAAGGACACAAAGTCCAAACCAAACTTTAGTACGGTTGTTCTCGAGTGTTAGGGCCACAAAAAAACAAAAAAAAAAAAGCACAATTACGAGATTTACAGTCTTAAATTTACAAGAAAAAACTCGTAAAATTATGAGATTTAAAGTCGCACATTTGCAAGTAAAAAAAAAAAAATCATAAATTTACGAGATTCAAAGTCGTAAATTTGCAAAAAAACATTTGTTACATTTATGAGATTTTAAGTCTTAAATTTATGGAAAAAAAAATCGTAAGATTACAAGAATTCAAATTCATAGATTTGCAAGTAAAAAGAAAACTTGCAAAATTACAAGATTCAAAGTAGTAAAATTTACAAGAAAAAACTTGTTACATTTACGAAATTTTAAGTCTTAAATTTACGGGAGGGGGGGGGGGATCGTAAAATTACGACATTCAAAGCAATAAATGTATGACTTTTTTCGCGTAAATTTATGAGATTAAAATCGAAGTAAGCTAACGTGAACGGCAGCAGAGCGGACCGACTAAACCGACACAACAGGTGAGCTGAATGTTAAATGTCAACGTTACAAATTTGTTTGATTTACGATTTATTAATGATTTATTCATTGATGGATGGTTTGCAGGATCTCTGCTGCTGTTGATGAAGACGTCGGTGTCCCTGTCCACTTTAATCCTTTCTTCCTCCATGAAACCAACATCTCTACGTCTGTGCGACGCTTCCGTCTGCGGAGGAGCACTTGCTGGCATTTTCAACGTTCTAATGCTAAAAGAACAACACATTGGTGTTGGGATGACAGGTTCATGACGAACGGTGACAAATGAACTTCAGGTTATGTGAATGAAAAGGAGAATAAAGGCTGCAGCGGTCCTCTACACCCAAACGAGTCTCTGAGCTCCTTATTTTGCAGATGAAACTCCGCTTTACCGACACCAAACCCCGGAAACACTGAAACAATCTGATTTTGAGTCGCCAAAAGGTTCAGAATCTGTTTGTTTTTTTAAACCAATCCGGAAATAAAGCTTCACAAACGGCTCCACGTATTTCATCTTCAAGCTAGGCTCCGATAAACAGTAAACTTTGGTGTTTTTTCTTGTGAACTTTTGACTTTTTCTTGTTAATTTTCAATGTTTTAAAGTCGTAAACTGAACGGGTGAGCTAAAGCCAGTAGGCACACACGCCTCCTCCGGCTCTCCAGCTGCACAAACACCACAAAGGAAAGGAGGGAGAAGCGTGGCAATGCGGACCTTGCGCCCCCCGGTGTACAGGTAGTAGCCGTCGGGGGAGAAGAGCAGGTGGGTGATGCCTCCGTGGTGGAGCGTGGGCAGCAGAGCCAGCAGGGCGCCGTCCTGACAGGAGTACAGGCCGGCGCAGCGCGAGTACGAGCCGCAGGCGTAGACCGACTGGCACGGACTGAAGGCGAAGCAGGAGATGATGCCGCTCTGGCCCCGCCTCTTCACTGCAGCGAGGACATTAAAAAAAACCTTTTGGTCACAAAGAGGCTAAAGTTGCTATTTTTCTGCAGAAGGACGGCTGGACGTCATGAAGCTCCGATTCCAGCAGGAGGCGCTGTTGGACGGAGAACTTTGGCTTTTCCTGCAGTTTTACTGATTTGATCGAATCTTTTCTATTTCTGGGTTGAAAAATAACAAACCGTCTCCTGGAATGTGTTTTCTTGATTCTTTAAATTCAAATTGTTTTTTTTGTTATAACTAAACCAAGCAGAAGCCTTAGTTTCTCATGACTTTGGCATAAAACCTGCAGCAAATCCAGTTTTCTTTCAATGTGGATCATCTCGATTCAGACGGATCTTTGAGGTCGTCAGCAGAATCCCGTCCAGCTTTATTTGCTGTCAGTAAACCTTCAGTTTGAGCCAAATTCTGCACTGAATTCTACTGAATTGTGCTTTTCTGTTAGTCAAATAGCTGCTCCAGTTTGAATTTATTGTATATTCGCTTTTGTTTTTTTGTTTTTTTATCACTTTTGTCTCAAGCTGATGTTTTCCAGGGAATTTTTTCAATGAATTTTTTTCCTGAAGCTTCAGAAATCTGCACATTGGTAGGAATTTTTCTTTTCTTTTCCTCCTCTTCCTCTGATGAAGGTCATCATCAGGTGTTGATGGAATAAGTACAGATGTTTTCCATAAATCTCTCCCTGCATCAAAGTCATACTTGGATCTATTGTGAGCAGTGTTTCTTTTTTTTAAATTACGATTTTACCGGCAGTTTTTGGCCAGAAAACGGCGTCGTGTTGTACGACATAGTTTCGGCAGAATAGTTTCACGACAATTTCAATAAAGAAACGCTCACAAATGCAGAATTTCAGCTCGATTTTCTTTACTTGAGAAAAATGCAACAAGATCATGGTAAAAATGAAGCCTGCACGGTAAATTTATCGTTATCGCGACATCAAGCTGCACGAAAGTTGCTGAAAATTGCGATAAATGCTAACTTAGTGCTATAAGGTATTCAACCCGTTGTTTTTCTGTTATAGTGTCTTAAATCCTCCTCCAATTTTTCCGCTTTTTTCACCATTTTTGTGAAAAATGCCAGAGCCGGGTCTCGAACCCGCGAGCTTCTGCACCAAGCAGGTGCCATAGGTGTGAATGTGAATGGATGTGTGATTTGTGGCCCTGTGACAGACTGGCGACCTGTTCAGGGTTCACCCACGTTCGCCCACGAGTGGCCAGGATAGGCTCCAGCAGCCCCGTGACCCCAAACGGGGAATAAACGGAAGAAAATGAATGAATGAAAGTTCAAGGATTTGAAAGACCAAAAGTCGGACATTTGAATAGTTGAATGGTGAAAATAGCTGGAAAAATGTAGTAAAGGGTTAAAGACAGACTGTAATAAAGACAGAGAAACGGAAAACAATACTTTATAGAATTCAGACATTCTCGTCTACATAGGAGGTGGACATTTAACATGAAATGGCTCCATCTGATTGGTCAAATGCATGAAGGGATTTATTTGATGCCTTAAATACTTCAAGCTGCCATAAGATTGCTTTAGAACATTTAAGGGAACCATTTAACGCTATTTTTGCCAACTTTTGCGATTTTTGGCGTTCCCTCCGCTGGTCGGTGAAGGCTTGGTGGCTGTTGCCATGGCAACACCTCTTCCACTAATTTTGCAAGTGAGCACGGTACGAGCGGGATCGCGTCTGACCCGGAACGGATCAGGTCCGGACGGACTCACCCATGGTGGGGCGCTCCTCGCAGTCTCGCCCGGGCCGCTCGGTGTGGAACACCCGCACCGTCTTCTCGAAGCCGCAGTACAGCCGCGTCCCGTCCGGACAGAAGCAGAGCGAGTGAGCCGCCGTCAGCTCGTCCAGGTGGTTGTAGGGCCGGAAAGTGGCGCGCACGTCGCCGTAGAAGGCGTCCCAGACGTGGACCGGGTTGTCCCGGCTGCTGCTGGCCAAGCTGAAAGAGGGGGGGGGGGGGGGGGGTACGGCCAAAGATGGAGTAGGAGGCGGTTTTAGAGCGGCGGTTTTAGAGCGGCGGGTGTGAGCGCTCACCTGAACCCATTTCTAACTCAGGACTGCTTCACTTTAGTGTAACGGAATCAGAGCACCGACACAGACAGGAAGTGATGTCAGCGCTAAGCTGAATACAAAAATAAAAGCCTTTATTTACGGACACATCTGACCTCCACAAATCTCCAAACGTTTTCCCCGCCCAAACGTCGTCTCGCTGGTCAACGACCATAAACGTTTCGACGTAGGTTTTCTCGCAACGCTCACACCACCGTCGGCAGTGATAAGTCGACGTGAGCGCACGTTTAAAACGCCGTCAGTGACGCACATTTCTACTGGCGTTTTTGGGACTCCACGTAAGAAACGTTTGGCGGCTGAAAGTTAAAGCAGGTTGACCAGTCAGGGACTCGGATCTGGTGGCGATCTATAGATGGCGCCCCTCTCAATTCAGTTTGAAAACTGGGAGGAGGTATTGATAATTGCGGCTGGATTTATACGACATCAAGTCTTTTCGTGTGTCGAAATAGAGCGGGAAAAAGAAAAAGCCTCTTCCAAAGAAGAAGCCCCCCCCCTGCTTGTCCAGTGTGAACACCAACGCCTTGTTCAAGAATGCACCAGTAGCCCATTTTCATTGAAACGGTTTGTCCTCAACCTCCACAAATTTACACTTTCCCAGAATCCCCTACTGGCGAGCAGGAAATTATTAACTAGCTGAGGTTAGCGACTAGCGACCTAGACATGTTTTTTGTGTGACAGGAAGTCGTACTGTGTTGACGAGAAAGCTTTCTAAGGTCTTACTTTAACTCAGTGAAATGTAAGACTTTTTACATCCTGACGCAGAAAAGAATCCAATCGACTAACGGCGTTAGAAACAAATAAACGTTTCTAAATGAGACGAATCGATACTCAAAAGTGGAAAATGTTATTTGGATTGAGACACGGTAGGTTTATTTTACTCTAACGTAGCTGACAAACACATAAAAAAATGATTAACCGTCCAATGGTTCTGGTCCAATGGGTGGAAACACTTTGAATTTAGCAAAGTCATGTGGCCAAACAGAATGTTGTATTAATGTTCCCTTTGGATGTGGAAAAACAACAGTGGGCTGAACTTTAGGAAACTAAAATGTGAGTCAATTTGACATTTATTCTTGTTTGTTTGGACATATATTTCATTTGCACTTGATTAAGTAAGGCTTAATGGCCGAAAAAGTGAAGCGGAAGCTTCCGCAAAGTGTGCTAATTTCTGATAATGTACACTTTGGCGTCCAGTAACTTGTTTATACTGTGGTCACTTGCAAAAATAAAATAAATATTCTAATCAGTTTTTAGTACTTTATTCTTGTTTTTTTTTGTTTTGGTTCACTTTTTTCACAAAAAGCGGACTATTTGTTGCGAGTTGTGCCACTCCGACCTCGACTGCAGCGGCAAAGGAAAGCGATAGATCTATGCTGATGATCACCATGTGTTAAAGAGAGCATAGTTCAGAGGGAAAGTTCGCCTTATCGCTTGTTTTTGTCCAGATAAAGTTTGTTTTGAAGAAGCCGGCGCGGTGATACAGAACATTTAAGCTGTGCGACCGGAACTTCTTTTTTATTATCACTGTAAATGATGACTTTTTAATGCACACCCAGCAGCCAATCAGAAGAACCTGCAATGAGGAATCTGCAAAACGTCCCCGGCACTGTTCAGGACCCGGGGAATTCTCTCAGTCTCACTGGTTGAAGTTTAGGCTGAAGATGTTCTGGATCCATTTTAGGTCAGTGAATTGGATCGAACAATCCCGTCTGATTCAGTTTCCTCGTACTAAATCATTTTTTGCGGTCACTTATATATTTTTCCTCATTTTGGTCCTTCACACTCTCCACGTTCATAGATCTAATCGTCGCTGTTTTTGTCTCATCTTCAAACTGAAAAGGAGAAACTTCTAAGTTTTCCTGCTCAGAGTACTTTTACTGCCCCCAAGTGGACATCTCTGGGTCCTGCAGGCTTTAATTTTTCTTTTTACAGCTTTTGTTTTGAGTAAAAATCACGGAAAGATTCAATAAATGTATTTTTTTTTAAACTCAGAGCGAATAAAAAAAAGAATAATTTTATTCTTTCATGGTGCAATTTTCAACCCAAAGAATGCCTTTGTGGGCAACAGGGGGTGAATTTGAGGGACAGGGTTTCAGGCGAACCTTCACACCTGCTAAACTCCACACTCTTCTCGACTGTGGCGAGGACCACAGCCGAGCCGAAACCGAGAGGTGATCAACGCTGCCTTCAGGCTCCGGCGTGGAACTCACAAACACGTGTCCGGCTCCACAGAGTTCATGTTGGGGTACCAGCAGTAGTCGTAGACGGTGTCTCCTTCAGCCATCCTCAGCACCGGACTCTGAGCCCACAAGACAAGCAGAGATGGAGAGAAAGGTGATGATGAATACGTGTTCGAGGCGATTCGACGCCTCCGCCTTCTAGAACGGAGGAAAAAGGATCTAAAGCTGCTGAACACTGATCATACAAACGGGCTTTGACATCCTGAGAGGTTGGAAACAGCTAATTCGCCACTGCTGCCGCTGGTCTCATCATCTCAGACTCTTTTAAAGTCCAGAACCTTTTTCTCCACCTCCTCCTTCCTGTCCTTCTATCCCCTTCGTTGCTTTTTCCTCTACGAATTCCTCCCCAAAAATGTCAACAAAAGCCTTATTTGAGCCTCTAAACAAATGAAAAACTCCGTTTTGGTCCCATTTTCCTTCCCTTTGTAAAGCACGGGGGTGGCAGAATCATGGTTGGGGGGGGGTTATTTGCTTAACAGAAGGCCATCACTTTAATGCTGATGTGAGGTTCTAGAGCTGTTGCCACGGTAACCAGCGCAGGTTTTCCACGGAGACGGGTGGACAGGAAGCGGGGCAGGTTAGGCTCCACCCCCAAGGTTTGGATCTGAAATAAACACGGGGGTGCGAACGAGTTTCCATGACTACAGATGCGGTGAAGCTCGGTAATCCGGACGGGAAAGGCTGCACCACCAAACTCAACAACAGTGGGGTGGAGGTCATTTCCTCAACAGATTCTTCTTTTTTTAAAATCGCCACGAAGGAGGACGGGTCCCAAACTCACCATCTCAGAGAGCGCCCCCCAGCTGTAGCTGTAGACCTCTGGCGGCAGGTTGTAGAGGCGGAGCACGTTGTCGGCGCTGTTGGTCAGGACGCAGGAGCCGTCAGGGGCCCTGCGACAGGAAACGGCGTCCGTCAGCAGCCCGCTTTCCGGGACAGTGGATTAGACAACTTATTCCAAATAATGGGGGGGGTTTACCATTTGCAGCCTTTGAGGTAATTCTCCGGGAACTTGGAGAACTCCGTCCAGGAGCTGGTCAGCATCTGGGGATCGTGGGTAAAATCCAAGCCGAGGCTGAAAGCAAAGCAGGAAAGTTTTCAAAAACGCCTTAAAAAAAAGAAAAGATTCAACCAACTTTGAGGAATTTTACAAATAAAAAAAAAAGGGGGGGGGGGGTTCCAACTTTTGCATCAGTCATAACATGCAAAGCTAAAGCAGCACATGACGCTTTAGTTTGAGAAATCAACCTTAAATGGCTTCACATTTTAGGACAGTTTTAATCTTACATTCATGTAAAAAAAATAAAAGTTTCTGTTGTGACTTTTGACTCTGTTCTCAAATTTTGTGGATGACCGACTTTTATTTTGAAGGCGCTCTGTATAGAAAGGATTGTTCTGACATTTTTGTCTCACATGTCTCATTTGTCCAAAAAAAAAAAAAAATTACACAATACAATACATAACTTAATCAGAGGGAAAAAAAAAAACGACTCAAACAGCTTTGAAATAAAAACATGCATTTGTGAGTCACGTCACTTAAGTAAAATCTTTTCTTTGGTGGTCATTTTAAAGCTTTTAGATGTCTAGCAGAATATCAGGAACGTTGCTTTTTTCATACTCGTGCTTAGTTTTTACGTATCGACATTTCCAGGCTTCTGATCGTTTTTACAGCGTGTCAGGATGTGCGCTCCTTCAGAATAAAAGTCTGGAAATGTAAGTGCGTTTTTAGGACTCCTCTCAAAGCGAGCTTGTTGATTTCATTCTATTTCACAAGCGTTCTATTGAACGGATTCCACTTTTATGCATGAAAGCAAGTATTAATTATTTAAGATGTTCCTAAATTGGGATCGTCTACTTTTATTTTTCCAATGTATGAATCATTATCTTAACTAGGCTGGATGTGTGTATGGTTTTTTTGTTGCTTGGCTTCGCACAGATTTTCCATTGATGCGGTTCTACAGTATAGAGCCGTGTCAGAAGTAAAGGTTAATGGCCGACGAAGTCTGCATCATCACTTTTTAACGCACTTCGCGTCCGACGGTTGCTTCCGCGAAGTGCGTTAAAAAGTGATGATTCACACTTTGAAGGCCATTAACCCGCGTATACCATGGTCACATAAAAAAGAGATAAATATTAACCAATTTTTAGTCCTTAATTCGTTTTTCCCCCCGGATTTGGATCGCTTTTCTCACAAAAAGCGGACTATTTGTTACGTGGTGCGGCGTAACAAATAGTCTGCGTGGCGCAGCACCACCGCTGCGGTCCAGATTCAGCGCTATATCTACGCTGATGGTCCCGATGGGTTGAATAAAGCATCAGTTCAGACAGAAAGTTCTCCTCTTACCTCTTGTTTTCATCCAAATGATGAAGCAAAAGGTTGTTTTAAAGAAGCCGGCGCAGTGATACAAAACATTTAAGCTAGCTGACCGGAACTTCTTTTTTCACCGTGCGGTTATCTTGTGTTATAACACTTTTTATCGCAGACCCAGCAGCCAATCAGAATCGAGTATTCACCCGGACCATGGTATAACGTCAGGTAGTACACGTGTCAGAGTGCGTCTACATCGCGGTCGATAAAGTTTTATTCGAGGGTCCGTTAGCAACCCCATTGACGTAACCGACTGTAAATGAGAACTGGACCGAGCAGGTGTGATGTCATCCATAAAAAAAAACAATAGAATAAAATGGTTCTCGAGTTAATTAGTTCGGTGGTCGTTTTTATTTTTGCCAGCGGGTGGAGTTGGACGGGGGAGGGGCTATTCACTCCAGATCCACCTACTGTTGTTCCACAGTGGGGCTGTCTGCAGATCTGTCACTCCTGCCCCCCTCCTCCTCCTCCTCCTCTGGATCTCCATTCTGGTGACATCCCTCCCGTCTCTCCTCCTCCTCCTCTCCATCCTGCTTCGGCCCCTCTGCTCCTTCTGGCGGGAAAAGTTCACGTGTTGAAGCTGGACTCGTGAAGACTTGAAGGTGGTCACGTGACTGTACCGTGATCGGACGGGAGGGGCGTTTCCTGCCCATCCTGATCCTCCTCGCTCCTCCGGGGCCGCTTGGGGCTTGGCGGGCGCCCCTCCTCTCCACCCGCCGCCACCGGTTGGGGCGGCTCGCCGTCTGCCTCGGAGTCCTGCCCCGCGCCCGTCACCCCCCCGCTTTCACACCCCTCCCCCGAATCAGACATGGCCTCCGTTTTACCCCCCCGCCGCGCTCCAGCGTCTCGGTGTGTGGAGTCCGCGGGTGGTGCCGTCAGACGTGGGTGATGTAGGTACTACTGGGGTAGTGCTTCCTCCTGCAGTGGGGGTGTTTGAGTCTGCGGGGGTTCGTGGACATCACAACACCCGAACACCTGGAGGCGAAGAACCCAAACACCTGTAGCTAGTTGTTGTTGTGACGCGAAACACGCATCAAACGCGGATTTAAGTCCGGATTAGTGACGCACTTTCACTCACTAAGACACAAACTAACGCTAAACATATTCAGTACTTCAGTTTATCGCTAACAGTCTGTTCTAAAATGAATTTACCAACATACTGAACAAAACTAACACTTCAGTTAGCACCGGCTAGCTTTAGCCGACGCTAGCACTGTCAAGCTACGTACCTGCGCAGTAGTTCTCCGCGCAGTTTGGCAGAAATCCTCTCGGCGGTTTCAATGCTTCACACAGAGGCGGTGAAAACGGCAACTCTTCGCGCGGAAACTTTCAGCTCACGCGCTCACGGTGTGAGGCGAAGACAGGTCTTCCATGTGTTGTCTGTTAAGTCTCGCGAGAGTTCCATCGATTTCCCAATGGTTCACATCGTGATGTATCGCGAGAGTTCGGTCGAGTTGTCTGAAAAGTGATGCGTTCATTGAGCGTCGAGGCACGACAAAACAAGACGTCTCCACAGCTAAATACTATTTATTTAGTATTTGTTTTGTTCTTCAAACAAACAGGAGCAGAACTATTTACACGTCTTTCAGTTGTTCTCGGAAACAATTCTAATTATTTCTTGTTTATATTAAAATACTTAAGCAGAGGAGCTGAGCTGACTGGGGCGCAGTCACTCGCTGAAGTTCGTTTATCCGAGGAGATTATGAACGCCACAAGCTGACTAACTTCAAACGTTTCCGGTACAGTAAAAGCGATGTACAGCCCAGAAAACAGACATTTAAACCCAATCACAAATGGATTTTGAGTGGAATTTCATTATTTAAACTTCAGACCGTTAGCAACTGGAAACTAAACAAAATTGAGGATTTTGAATCATTTACAGGAACATTTTTTCTTCATTTAAAATCTGCATATTTCTTTATCAAAACTCAATTTGTTGACTAAAAACGTTACAATCAGATTCATAAGCGAGAAAGCTGGACTGGTTTCTTGTGCATAATTATTTTTTTTTCTGGGAGGGGGGGGTGGTGCCACCCAATCAGCTCAGCTCCACATGCGACAGACTTCAGCCCTTTTTGAGCCTTCAGCGTAAACCCAACGAATCCACCCTTTAATTTAAAAAAAAAAGAAAAAAGAAAAGAAAAGCCAACCACCAGCAGAGTTTAGACCAAAAACATTTGCAGCTCTAGTCTGTACTAGTAAAGTTGATCAAATGCACATGTAGTTAGATGACAATCCTCTTTTTTTTCTCTTTTTTTTTTTTTTGTAGCTCGAGTATAGTTTCCAACTTAAACTTAGCATTGAGAGAACATTTTCAGTTAGTCATTCGGGACTCAACTATACAATTTAAGGCATGTTGAACAGAGTAATAGAACAAAAACAAAAACCCCCACTTTGAAGGAAAAAAAAAACAAAAAAAACATCCATTATTTACAGAGCTCAGCGTTTATAGTGATGAGCGTCGCCGTCACAACCGAGCCTCCTCCCATGTGACTTCTGCTGAACGTGTGCACGTAGTGTGAACCTATGGGTTGGTGTATGGGTTGTTGTCGTCTCCCCCCCCCCGTCTCTTTTGTACAAATTCTTTCAGTTCGTCCGGCTCCACGGCTGCAGGAGTTCCTCCGCTGTCCCCCCCTCCCAACGAAGACAGAACAACTTAGTAGTTCCACACTGAGGTGCATCACAATCTTTTCTTTCTTTTTTTGTTTTTTTTCCTGGAGAGAGTTCGGCCAAATCCTGAACTCTTCCGCAGATGGAATGATAAACCCGGAGACTCCAGCGGATGGTGCAGGCGACCCGTCCAGTTACAGGTCTGGAGGTTTGAGTCCAAAAGGTCCGGTTCTCTGACCGCTACGTGGGCCGGCTGCAATATCGATAACCCCCTACAGGGGGCAGCAAACGACTCCTGGAGGGATAAAAAAAAAAAAGAAGAAATCAAGAGATAATCCAGCAATAATGAAGCACCAAACAGTTTGTCGTCAGTCGCAGTTTTAATTGGTTATATAGATACGAATAAAATGTTGGAGCGGGACATCGTCAGTAAGCACTGATTGGTCTGAGTCATCGTTCCTATGGCAACCGCTTTCGCCAGTCAGGAGTGAGCCCATTAGAAGGCCACACCCCTTCCACTAGAAAGCGGGTTACACAAACGTTTGACATGGGGGGCACCCGATTGCCAGGTTTATAACTTGAAAAACTTACACTACCAAAAAAAAAATAATGTTACAAAAAAACATAAGAAAATGTTATGGAAAAGGTATCAGAGCAAGAATGGTTATTCTGACCACTAGCAGCACCTGCTTATTTTCTCCAGAGATGTCAATGGGGTTTTGGCTTCTTGGAACCAGTGGTCACTTCCTGTTTGGAATGCCAGGGGGGGAAGGGGGTCACTCAGTCCAGTTATCATATATAGTCAATGGGATCAATTTAAGATTTTTTTTAATTTATTTATTTCAAACCGGGTCAACTTGACCCAGAACACAACAGGAGGGTTGAAATTTGTATTACAAGACAATTTGTTTCTAAAAAAGATCATCACTTTTTTTAGATGTATCATCTTAGACTTAACCAGCTTTAAACATGAACTAAAGAGGTGCTTTTAAAAAGGCTTTTAATGGTAAGTAGTTGGTGGAATTGACCTTTCTTTTGTTTGTTTGAATCGTATTTGTCTTATTTTATTGTCTTTGATCATTTAAAGCTTTTCTGAAACTAATTTTTGCTCAATTTTGAAGACGTTTTCCAGTGGGAAAATCCTTATTTTCAAATACATTTTTAAATTTCAAAGCGGGTCAATTTGACCCTGAACATAACGGGGGGGATTAAAAAATATTTTTCAAAACAATGGAGTAAAGCGTGGAACTGAAGTTCACCAGACATGTCTTGACAGTGAGAGAGCAGGATCTCACCATGCGTTCGTCCTCCTGCCGCGGCCTTAGCTCCTCCCATCGCCCCGCCCCTCCACCGTCAATCAAAGGCTCTGCTTGGCTCGTTCAGAGTCTGTACCGGAGCCACGGCCCACGTGGTTTCCCTTCCGTGCTCCATGTTTTGTTTGCTTTTCTTTTTTTAAAGACTACTGGCAAACTTAAAAAAAAAAAAAATAGAAAAAAGGAAACTCACAGCAAGTCCCCCTAAAACTATATCAAAAAGATTGTTTTTTTTGGTGAGGAACATTCACTCCGTATCGTCATGAATTCTTCTTCATCCATTCCAAATGTTTTTTTTTTTTCATCTTTTTCTTTTCTACTCCGAGATACAAAAATATATACAGGAGGTGGGAGAATCTCCTTTCAGTTCGGGAATATCGTAGCGATCCTCCTGTTTGCGATGTGCTCCCGTCTCCCCAAAAAACAAACCAAAACAAAAACAAAAATAAAAAGGTACCTCACAGCTTGAATGAACCAAAGTGCATAGGTGAGTTGGTGAGGGCAGGTGTGAGCGTGCTCTGTCGCCTTTCTGTGCGCTCGCACGGACTGCCATGTCCAGAGCTAGCGCCGTTGTGACGCCTGCCGCTTGTCCGTGGATGAAAAAAACAAACAAACAAAAAAAACCTTAAAAAAAGAAAACAACACCGCTCAGTGTCCGTATGGCAGAAGCGCACTTGCAAACCCCCACCCATCTTGATGTGGGGGGAAAAAAAAAAAAACAAAAAACAAAACTGCACCGACAGCTATCCATGTGGCTTGTAAACAACCAAAGCTCCAGTATGGAATAGAAAGAGTCTTTTTCTTGAAGTTCTTCATCACTACAACCAGGATTGTAGAGGCAGTGTGTTCAATAGTTTCCATTCTGAGTTTGTTTTTTTTCTTCTTCAACTTTGAAACTTTTTATGTATATTTCCACTTTTGAAATCTTCCGAAGGAAAAAAAACAAATCAGTTATCAGCATGGATTTCTTGTCTTTTTTTTTGTCTTGTTTTTTTTGGAATACATTCAACATTTTAATAAAAAAAAAAAAAAAAAAAGTACACACTTCACATGGCAAAAAAAAATTAAGAAAGAAAAAAATTAAAACACACAAAAAAATAGCAGCCCCAAGTGCTCATTATCTTAGTCCAAATACTTTTAAACTTTGTATATAATGTATATATTCATATATATTTCTCATTAATAAAAAAAAAAGAAAAAAGTCGTCATTATCAAATTGCAACAACGAATAAGTAACACAATATGCTTCCGTTGTGTGTATTCGCACACCAGGATGCTGTAATTTCTCTTTTCCCCCCCCCCAATAGAGTCAGAAACTTTTCATTCACAAGACGCCGATGAACGGGGATCCCGCCTCAGGAAAAAAGAAACCTTCAAATGCCCCCCCCCCCTTTGAACTGACACACAATGTGCTGAGCACACACACTCACACACACACTCACACACTCTCAGAAAGAGTTAATGTCTCGATGGCCATGCACCCGATCAGAGTTCTTAGGCACAAATGTGCATTCACACCAAAACACGTCTGCTGGATGAGTACCTGGAGTCTGTTTACGAGCAGGAAGTGACCCCGCCCCCAAGCACGGTGTAAGGGGCGGGGCCTCGTCTCACCTGTTTAAAAAAAAAAAAAAACACTACGAGTGGCGGTTACGATGAGAACAAGGCTAACATTTACAAAATGCCGTCCGTCTTTTCATTTTCATTTTTTTTTTGAAAGAAGTGGAGAGAGAGAAAGGATGTTTGTGCAAAAGCCCCGCCCCCTCTCTCGTTTCAGTCAGAACCAATCCCTGTTTGGAAAGGGAAAGATACAAACATAAACAAAAAAAATGGCCTCTTATGTCTTATACATCCTCATAAGTGGAAAAAAACAAACAAAAAAAAAACAATGTGCAGATGTTATTTTACTCACTCATTCACAAAAATACTTCTACAGCTAACCCCTTTTTTTTTTTTTTTTGTCGTTTTTTTTAGGCAAGTGCAAATCTTCAAGTTTTTTTTTTTAGAATCCATTTTTCAATAGCTTTAGTTTTATATAAATGTAAAAAAAAAAAGCTCAAAAAAGAGAAATATCAACAGTGTTTGTCTTTCGAGAAAGGATTTGCTCTCTGGTTTCAAACTAAAAGGTCCCCCTGACTGTGGACAAAATCAAACCCCCACCGTTTTGCTCTCCGCCCGTGGCCCCGCCCACCTCCACCCAAACTGTTCAAATCCCATCTCAGTAAAGTGCATTTAGTTCAGGATAAGGTGCTTAAAACGTTTTTGAGTGCCGGAGGAATCCGCCCGTCGCCCTCTCCCCTGCTATAGTGATCAACGGGTGCAGCAGGGAGCCCTTTTCCTCCACCCGCAGGGCAGGGAGGGGCCTCCCCAACCCTCGTGCTCACTCCCGTCCCTCCCACCCACCCACCCCCACCCCCCGGTTCCCCCAGCAGTGCACATTCGTCATCAGGTTTGTCTGATTAAAAGACAGAAAAGGCCTCAGGTAGCTATTGCTGCTGCGCTGCTTCACATCAGTAATCCTCCACCATCTCCATCTCGTTCAGGCTCAGACACTCACCCGTGTTGGGGAATGAGTACCCTGTGGAGGGAGGGGGGAGGAAAACGAGAGGGTGAAAAAAAAAAAAAAAAAAGATTCAGTTTAAAAGTACACACTGTGAACTTATCGTCTTGTGCTATCTTGTGGGGTCCAGACGACCCCACTCCCAAAGGGTCATCTAGATCCCACAAGATAGCACAAGGGTTAACGTTGGGGGTGGGGTCATCTGGACCCCACAAGAGAGCACAAGTTCTCACATACGGTCGATGGTTCGGTAACGACGGTCCCAGAGTCCAGCGCTTTCAGTATTTGCCTCTTAACCCCTGTGCTATCAACGTTAATGTTGTAGGTGGGGTCATCTGGACCCCACAAGATAGCACAAGGGTGAAGGTTAGGGTCAGCTGGACCCCACAAAATAGCACAAGGGTTAGCATTGGGGGTGGGGTCAGCTGGATCCCACAAGATAGCACAAGGGTTAAGGAGGGAAATACGGAAAACGTTGGACTCTGGGACCGTCGGAACCGATCCGTCGACTGTGTATGAGAACTGGACCGAGCGACGAAAGGAAGACAATTCAGCTGACTGCACTTGGTCCAGAGTCGCTCTGAGGTAACGTTTCTATAGCAACCGCCCTCACCAGTCAGGACTGAGCTTATCAGGAAAACCACACCCCAGCCACTTGAATGTCACGGGTGTTGAAGCTTAGAGCCAGCAGGCTCCACCTACTTTTATTGTATGTACTTTAATTATTATACATTTCTATTATATTATTATAACAGAAAAAAAAATCTGGATCTTGAAAAAATCTTGAACAAGAACGTGTTGAAAAGGCGTCAGATAAAGATTATTCTGACCAATAGAGCGACTATAGAAGTTCTCCATAGAAGCCTATGGGGTTTTGGCTTCTTGGAGCCACTTCCTGTTCGGAACACCAGGGGGGAGGAGCCACTCAGTCCAGCTCTCATATACAGTCAATAAACTGAAACGGATCAGACCTGCAGTTTCAGGGGGCAGAGCTGCTCAAGGTTCTGATAGCAGGAACCAGAAGACAGAACCTCTGACTTTCATGTTCTGACAGAAACACACGCGGTTGTGGGACTCCTGACTCGTGTGTTCATCACGTCCAGTCACTTACAGATCTAGTTTCTAGCACAACAAGTTCCTTGTTTTCATTGAAAAAGACAAATGTTTCTAATCATGGAAGTTCCACTTCAAACCAGCGCTCCACAAACCTTAGTTTATTCCACAGACCGGTTTTCTATCAAGCTGAAGTTGGCGTCTGATTTAGTTTGCCTTAACCTTAAAGGAAAAAGTTAAGGGGTCACATTAAAATGGTTTTAAATGAAATTTTGTTTAGAAAGACATCCGTAGATGATTTACAAACAATGAAAATAGCATAAAATTAGTAAAAAATGATTGACGCCTCTTGTTTTTCTGCAATTATGTGTAACTATTCTTCAGTGTTTTTACATTTTAAGGGGAGCTGAGTAATTGGAATAAATGGCTCATGGGGAATTACAGGGTTTTTGCATTGAATTGGTATTTCAGGCTCAGTTTTCTTCAGTACCTTCTTTTTATTTTTAAATGTTTTTCTTACAAGTTTCTAAAACTAAGCAGTTTTATTATATTGACTCTTCATCCACACAAACATCTGCAGGGGGGGGGGGGGGGTTGAACTTCTTTGGCCTCCTTAGATCATCCAGTCACTGTTGAAGTGGAAACCATCAAACCAAACGCCAACTTCAGCCTCTTATATGGGAACTGGTGTTTTCTACATATGATCACAGCGTTAATCCTAATCCATCTATTAGTAGTTCCTCGTAACAGTGAATATATATTTTTTATACATATAAAACGAGTACATTTGCATTCACTAAAATTGAACCTGACATGAAATAGTCCGTCCGGTCCGCTCACATACCTAAGATGCTGGGGTCAGAGTGCAGCATCATGGGCGGTTTCTTCTTCATCTTCCCTCCCTGGTTGTCATAGAGACCAGCCTTCCCCATGTGGTTGGCCTGGAACATGGACTGCAGGGTGCTCGGGTTCATACCTCGCATCGAGTCCTGCAGGACAGAACACGCCGTCAGGGCCAGACGACATTTTCATGGACCGGTCTGAACTGGCACGATGGAATTTTGGTTTCTGAAAATGTGACTACAAGAAATTTAGTTTAAAAAACAAAAACAAAAAACATTTAGACCTTTTTTTTGTTTTCGTTTCTTTGTCGAGGAAGATTTTCGATTTGTAGAAGTAGTTTGTAAATACTGAAACATTTTTTAGATGAAATTCCATCGTCACACCCTGATTTATTGTGTATTTCTTGTCCTCACAGGAACATTTTCTGTTTCCTGCCCAGTTCACCACTAATCTCCCTTCTACAAGTTTTCCTCAGATCACAAACATCTTCAGCAGGTCGGCAACTTTATTTGGTTGAAACACACGGATTGCAGCTGAGCGCCTCTTGTGACCGACTTTAAAGGTGTGACGGATAAATAAAGCAAAATAAAACAAAAAAAACGTCCCAAATAGGGTTGGGCGATGTCCCCTAAATTGGCCGTTGACGATGTTTGCTGTCAACGTTGGGGGGGGTGGGGGGGGTGGGGGGTTGTTACATTTTTCGGTCTTATATAACTCCTATTCGTTATTTTGCTTTTTTCATTTTATTTCCCAACTAATGACTAATCCGCGATGATCCAGTATAAACTGAGGGAAGTGACTTCAACAAAAAAAGTAACAAACAAAATAGAAAAGAAGTAGTCCGCTCCTGCACTTAACTAGCAAAGTGGACCGGCGGAGTGCGGACTTACAGCTTTGTGTTTGATGGGAAGGGGGGGGTGGGGGTGGGGGGGGGTACATGAGCGGTATGTGTGGGAGATTTAAGACTGCGATCCGTCCCGCAGCTCTAGGGGTACGAGCTACCGAACTCAGAACCGGGTCTAAAAGTGAGTGTCTGAGCACAGCTCGGATCGTCAGCAGACACAGCGGTTTGAGCTTCAAAGCAGAAATGTCGCTCAGTCCTTAGAAAACATTCAAACAATGACGTGGATTTGTGTTTCCAGTCGTGTCCCGACTAAATAACGGCTGATGTTATTCCCAGCATGCAGCGCCACCCAAAGCTAATGTTGTTAGCCCATGTTAGCATACTGCTAATCCTGGCTTCGTTCAGAAAAAGCACTGACCACACGGATTAAAATTCAAATGATGAGCGAACAGGTGTTTCATAATAACCGTAACATTATTAAAAGCACGTTTAGAAGATCGTATCGTATTTTACCGAGCTGACATGTCAATGAATATAGCCGCTCGGCGCTGTTTAACATCGTTTTGTATTGAATTGTTACATTCAATAAAGTTTGAAAAAAAAAAAAAGCCGCTCGGCGGAATTTCTATCCTTCCGGTTTTTATTCTGACGGAAAGTGTGACCTTAGTGAACGTTTTTATATTCTGAAAACATTTTTCTGGGCCCATGTACACGTTTGGATTCTAATCAGACCATTGATCCCATCAAGATATTTTGTACATGTAACCGCGGCTTATGGGGTCCACTCGCAACGTGGCGGGGGCGGGGCATCACGATGGTGGTCTCTCCATCGGGATGTCAGTCACCCATCACGATGGACGTTGATATCGTCCATCGGCACAACCCTAGTCCCAAATACATTTTATTGTTTGTTTTTTTAGCTTTGGGCTTTTAGATTTAGCAGCTTAAAGTCACGACTCGCGTCAGAACAGACGGATCTGGTGAAGACAATCCGGTGGTTTTTTAAAATAAAACTTCCTTCAGTTTAAAAAAAAAAAAAAAAAAAAAAAAAAAGAAACAAAGAGGAAATAATTGAAGTTAGTATAGGCGTTTTTGTTCTGTCTGCGGCCCGGTACCGACCCGCGGACCACCGAACGTTCGTGGGAGTTTACCTGCAGAGGGAAGTTCATGTTCAGTCCTCCCACATCCTTTGACAACTGGAAAAAAAAAGGAGCCATTTAACACATTTTCTACACTATTTGTACTTTTTTCTCCATTTCTGGAAAATAAAAAAAAAAAGTGAAAAGTTAAAAACCAGAACAAAGACATAAAATTGTGACAAAAAAAACCTCAAATAAGTCGAGTCAAATGTTGCATTTTTCTTTTGACGTTTCAACACATTTGTAAATTATGGGTTGAACTTTTCTCTGAAAATGTTATGACTTTAGTCGAATAAAATGGACTTTTTCATAATTTTACCACTTTCTTATCATTTTGACTTGATTGTAAAATTTTGAATTTTTTACTGTTAAATTTGGACTTTCCACAATTCTTTTCAGATTTTGACATTTTTAGGCACAATTTTAACTTTTCCTTGATAATCTTACAGCTATTGTCAATCTTGACCTATTTTTACATTTCTTTTCTTTTGAATTCACGTTTTTTTTTTAATTATTTTTCCGTCACAATTTCATGGCTATTCTTGTAGAATTTAAACGTACTTTTTTTTTTTTAATTTTACAACTATTCTTGTAAAAATTTGACATTTTTAGTAGAATTTTTATGACTTTTCCTCATAATTTTCTGTTCTTGTTAAATCTTTGACTTTTCATAATTTTTATTTTGCGACTCTATTCTCCAAGTTGTGATTCATAATTTCCCTGCTTTCATTTTAGGATTTTTATCTCTGTCTTTTTGTGATCTGCTTTCAGGAGGACCGTCACAGAAACCCGTGGGCGTGTTCTCTGGACGTCCGGTCGTGTCTCGTGGCGGCGTCACGGCGGCGCTGACACCGACCTGCTGCTGCTGCTGCCTCTGTTGGTTGGCTTTCTGTTTGGCACGGCGCTCCAGAAACTGTTTGGCAAACTCTTTGGCTTCCACTGTGTCCCCAAGGTAAGACCGGATGAAATCCAGCACTGCATAGGGAGACTCCACCTCCTTCAGGTACGCCACGATGGTGGCGACTGTGCAGAGACACAGCAGAGGGCAGCTTAGCCACGGGAAGACAGGGCAGGGTTGGGTCACTTCCGGGTGGAAGCTGAGCGGCCTACCGTCCAGGGAGCAGGAGGAGTTGTTGGCGGAGCTGTTGAGAGCGTGCAGCATCTGCTCACACCAGGTGGTGAAGCCGTCCTGGGGCTTCATGCCCTGCAGCAGCTTCAGCAGCTTCTCCTCCTCCTCCGTCCTCTTCCGGCGCATCATGTACTGCTCGCTGGGGGAGACGCCACAGGTTACAACACCAAGCGGCGGGATTCAAACCCGCCACTCCGGCCCGCCACCTACTTCAGGGAGGGGCTGCTGCGGCTGTTCTTCAGGCCCAGGTTGTTGCTGTTTCCGCGCAGACCGGCCTGGTTCTTCAAGGCCTCGTCCCACAAGCCCATGCTGCTCGACGAGCCGCCGCCGCCGCTGCTTTTGGACTCCAGCCCCCCCCACATGCCCACGCCGTCTGCCCACTGCCCCCCCATGGAGGAGCTCCCCATGGACAGGCCCGAGTGCTGCGGGCAGAAAGGGGCGTGAGCGTGCGAGCGGCCCGCCGCATGCCGCAGCGTTTCCTTCTCGGAGACTCACCCGCTCCCGCTGCTGCTGGGCGCGCTGCTGCTTCAGGAGCCGCTCCGCCTCCTGCTGCATCTCCAGCAGGGCCAGCGCCGACGGCTTCCCGGGCTTCGACAGGCCGGACGAGCCCCCGCTCCAGTTGGAGCTGCCCGCCCCCGTCTGCTGGGGCGCCTGCTGCAGCAGCTTCATGATCAGCTCCTGCTGCCGCTGGACAGAGGAAGCTCGCGTCAAACGGGCCGCCGACCGGACACGGAGAGGGTTCAATCAACTCCCCAGCTTCATCTCACCTTGCGCCGGAAGAGCTCCTCTTCCTCCCTTCGTTTCTGCTCCTCCTGCTGCCTCCTCTTCTCCTCCCTTCTCTTGCGCTGCTGCTCCTCCTCCTCGCGCTTTGCCCTGAGTTCGGCGTCTCGCCTCTCCTGGAGCTTGAAAGGAGCAGGTCAAATCAAAGTCAAACGATTAGTGGGATGGAATATTTAGGCTCCCTTTGACCCGTCTCCTGGAGGAGCAGGGAGCCGCAGTCACCACAAATCGAAGAAAGGTTTCACCCGTTTCAGCTAAACTACCTTCTGAAGATGTTCCAGAGTTGGACCCTGAGTTGAAGAATTCATTGTTATGTCCCAAAGACTGGCTTCACCGCCTGCAAGACCAAGATCAGGGAGAAAAATCCTCTTTAGTTTGAACTGAACCTCTGCAGAGGAAGCGGCGGCGGCGGCGGCGGCGGCAGGCGAAACCGACCTGACGGCTGTGAAGCTGAGGTATGCATGTCCCACATGGACCCTGTATCTGGCACAGACATCGACCTGTTCATCGAAGGCATCAAACCCTGCTCACTGCACCTGGACAACACAAACACACAAGTCCACTCTTAGAAACTAGTTTACATGTAAACACATCCAATGATCAGGCTTTCAACAGAAAAGACAGACAATCTGGTCTCCTTAATCTGATGAGGTTTCAGACTAGCAGCCTCTTTTAATACGACGATTAGCACAGGGCTGTAATTTGCAATCGGTTCCTAAATAATTAAGTGCAAATATTTGCGACTTCTGATTTCGCAGATTAGCGGTTTTTAGAGTTGGGACCGTAACGAGTATCCGAATAATCCAGTTTACGTGATCTACTCCGAAACAATGGAGTACGAATATTTGTGACGTCCATGATCGCAGATTGAAGAGCTTTATAAAAATAGCAGAGTGCAGTCAAAGTTACGACTGTAACAAGTATCCAAATACTCGACGATTTGAAATCGGTTCGGAGTACAGATATTTGCTACATCTGAGATCGCAGATTCACGATCTTTATAAATATCGTAGTGTGTAGTAAAAGTTAGGATTGCAATGGGTTTCCTAATAATCTGTTATTCGTCATCAGCCCCCACCAACAAAAGGGGGGGTATGAATAAGTGTTAAGTCAGAGATGGCTGGTTCGCAATCTATATAAATGTAGTATAGTACAAGCTAGCGCTGTAAAGAATATCCAAATACTCTGATATTTGCGATTTGTTCCTGAAAAGCCATGTACGAATATTTAGTATTCATCCTTTTGAAGGAACCTGTATGAACGGGGGGGGGGGTTTAACGCAGAACAGCAACGATGCAAAGCTAGAGCTCCAGCTGTGGACCCCGGGCTCTTCAAAATAAAAGTTTCTGAAATCCATTCGGTGGCAGACTCTCCAAAATCTTCTGATCTGGTTTTCATGTAAACGGGCTGGGATGTCCCCCCTTCCCTCCCCCCCACCTGTTAATGAGCTGGAAAAGTTGCTGCTGTTGTTGGAGCTGCTGATAAATAGCTGCTGCTGCTATCTCCTGTTGCTTCTTCAGGCGCTCCTGGTCCAGGTTGCCCTGAAACGTTTGGAGGACAAACATCCAAAAATGAACATTTTTGTAACCAAGCATTCTGCAGAATCTGCACAAGTCTAACAAAACCCAGCATGTTTCTACCATTAAAAAAAGGCATTTAGAGCGTTCTCAATAACAAATATTAGCTTTAAGACTTTTATTTTGTTAAACAAACCCCCCCCATCCCCTCCCCCCTCCCTTAGAAATCCTCCAGGTTGGCTGAGCTCTGACTCACAGTCCCGGCGGGCCCCCGGTTGGGCTGCGGGCGCTGCGTTGGCGGGAGCTGTCTCACCAGCAGGGGAGGCGGGGAGGGCCCGGGGGCGAAGGGCACGCGGCCCCACATCTTTATGACGTCCCCCAAAGGCTGAAAGCCCTCGTCGCAGCCCCGCTTCACCAGCAGGCTCATGGTGAAGTAGCCGGCCTGGAACCACTCGCACATCTCCACCGTGGTGAAGGGACCTGGTGTGGAGGTGGGGGCGTTAGCTGCGGCGCGGTGAAGGCGTGCGTGCGTGCGTGAGCTGACGCTCGAGCGTACCCTGGATCTCCCCCTGCGGGTCTTTGTAGAACCACTTCATGGCCGCCTCGTGACTCAGCGGAAGAGCGGCCGCCGTGTTCCTGCTCTCCTGCTGCTGCAGCGCCTGGGTGAAGCATTCCTCCTCCAAAGAGGTGTCCTGCAGCGACGCCACCATCTTCTCCGCCTCCTACGCAAACGCAGCGCATAGCAACACAATCATCGGGAAGTTTTGCCTTGAAACAAACCATTTTCATCGCATCGGTTTCCACAGGTCAGTCGCCTGCTAGTGTGTACCTGCTGCAGGTGTTTCATGCCGTCATCGTCCTCAGCGTCTCCTCCTGAAGGAGGAAGGAGAGCAGCGGCGGCAGCAGCAGCAGAGGAGGAGGAGGCTGGAGGACGCAGGCCGGAGGAGGAGGAGGAGGAGAAGGAGGAGGAGCCAGGACTCAGCTGGGGTTTGGAGATCCCAATGGGAGCCAAGTCTGAAACGCAAGCGACACAAGATGACTTCTACTGCTAACCTGATGATGTTAGCGGACGTAAAACCTCTCATCACGACGCATTCCTGAGGTCTTAAGGTTAAAAAAACAACAACAACGGTTTGCTTTTTTTCTAAACACGGCAGTTCAAAGAATGTCTTAACCCTTGTGCTGTCTTGTGGGGTCCAGATGACCCCACTCCCAACGTTAACGTGCCTCCAAGGCACGAATTACAATTTGGATCCAGTAACTAAGTAATCTGTTCTTTTTTTAGAAGTACTTTACCCAACTCAGGCCGTGTCACACAGCCATTACGTCCTTTTTGCATATTTTCCGCGTATGAAATTTCAGTCTTTCGTGATCCATGCGTGATGTTCGTCATTCATAAGTGTTTCTCGTCATGCGTTGTCATCTGTCCGTTGATGGTTTCACCTGATGGGTCCTAATGTGAATTCGGTTTTGGGCTGTTCAAAGTTGAAAATTCGGCAGTTCATGCGTATTTTACGTGGTTTACACGCAAACGTGTGGTTCTCTATGACCGTTCACGTATGTCTAACAGACTTTTTAACGCATGTACCACAGATGTTCAACTTTTATTGCGTATATGGCGCTCTTATCACCTTAAACTTACGTAATTGACGCCTGAATCACTAATGAATTGCATATAAACAGCGCAACAATCACGCACGGCTTATGTTCTACGTTGATCTACGTGTTCTTTGAGTGGCTTATTCCTACTTCTTTCATGGTTTTAATGTGGTTCATTCGTGATTCATCTGTGAAAATCTTACGTAAAGAACCACGACTTCATGTTGTTTAATATGTAAGTATGTACATTTTTTTTATATAGCACCTTTCACAGACAGAAGTAACAAGGTGCTTCACAGGTTAAAATATATTTAACTCTTGTGCTGTCTTGTAGGGTCCAGATGACCCCACGTTAACATTGGGAGTTGGGTCATCTAGACCCACTAGACAGTGCTCTGAACCTTTGTTCTTCAATGATTTGTGATCTTCACTGGTGTCCATGGATTACATGAAATCCTCTCCACCTTTATCCATCTTTGTCATGGTAGGGAGAACACGTCAATGGAAGGGTGGGGTCATATGGACCCAACAAGATAGCACAAGGGTTTTAAAAGGGCTAAAGAGTAAAAGCTAAAGAGCGGTCGAAAAACAAAACCAAACAAACAGTTGTCTTTAGTTCCCTAAGCCGTTAACGCCAGACTGCAGTGGATGCAGTTTACTTTTCACAGACAGAACGGTGTCTCTGGAATTTGTTGTTGTTTCTTCATGAAGACCAGCAACAAAACTTAAGAATAAAACTTGTTTTTTCCCCCCCACAGAGCTGCTTCCTAAACCATTCCGTTACCTCTTTGGCTTTAGCTCCAGTGTTGATGTTTTCTAGATGATTATAACTCTAACTGATGTAATTCTACTGGATTCTAAAGCTTAGAAAAGAACTTTTGCGCTAATGTGCAACACTTTACTATAGTGAAGTTATTAGTCAAGTGTGTACCAACTAAACTGTATATCCTGCACATCAGGATATAAAGCTACTCTTCTCCGCTTCTGTATTTGTCAGGATGGCATAAAAAGTTAGGTATTTCAAAAGCATCTTGTTTGGCCGTCATCGGCGACATAAAGCGGAGTTACGGTACTTCAAAGAGCGTCAACACTGGAGCTAAAGTGTCTTGATACACACACATGGACGCATCACAAAGATTTAAAATGTTTTGCAAATTTCAAAACGCCCTCTAAAACATCACGACACGTCTTTGATAGCTTAGCTTTGTTTGCCGCTACTCCAGGCTAAATAGCTAGTTTTTCAAAACAAAGGAGCAAAGAATACTGGGAACTTACCCTCATGAGGTGTGCTGTTGCTCTTGATAGAGTGGCTGATGCTCAGCTGAGTGTTTTCCACCACCTGAGCGACCGGCTGAGACTCCAGAGATGGAGGAGCACAGTGAGTCGGGAGAGAGGAAGAGGAGGATGGGGAGGAGGAGGAGACGGAAACCGGCTTTGCCTTGTCGTCCACCAAGGCGGATGAGACGTCTTTACTCTCCGAGAGGGAAAACTGAGGAACCGCTGAGAGAGGAACCACAGAGGAACTGCGATCAAACGTCTGCATTTAAACATCTAGACTTGCAGCCAACAATCGGAGAAGAATATTTACCTTTGTCTTTCTCTCCTTCTGTGTTGTTCTTCTCTGCCTCAGGCAAGCTCTCCTCCTCTTCCTCCTCCTCTTCTTCGATGCCCTTAAACTCCAACTCATCCTCCAGGATTGTCTCCTTCCCGCCTTTCTGTTGAGTAAACGAACCCACACAGGAGTTTCTAAACGATGCTTCACATAAAAAAACACCAAAGACGGAAGCCTTTACGCCTCTAAAGACCTTCTTTGAATCAATTTGAAACACGTTTTTGATTAGCCAATATTCTTGTTGTCAAAATAAAATAAAAATAAAAAACCTGCGGTGTTTTCTAGGACAGTTTCTGTAGAACTGCAGTGAAAATTCACAAATGTGGGCGAGGACCTAGCCCACCCTCCTTCCCCTCCTCGTTGATGAGAGCTCTCTGTTTACAAGCGCTCCCCCCAACTTAAAAAACCTCCAAACTAAGCCTGCACAGTAAGTCGCAGATTTATCGCGAAATCATCTATCGTCAATTGCGGTAAATGGTTACCTTAAATGTTGACATTACAATCGTAAGGCGCATTACACCATGGCCCCGGGTGAATTCTCGATTCCGATTGGCTGCTGGGTGTGGTTTAAAAAGTCATCATCTACGGTGATGATGCACGCTTGAATAGGGATGGGTATCGTTAAGGTTTTAACGGTACTACTACTACTCTTTTCGATACTGCTTATCGATCCAGTATTTTAACGGTACTCTTATCGATACTTTTTGAGGACGAAAAATAAATAAATAACAAATTAAGAACATAAAGTGTTTTATTTCCTTGCTATGCAACAACATTGGTATTTTTTAACAAAACATTTTACTTTATACATGAGAATGTTCCAGACCGGATGTTTATTTAAGTATTTAATCTAATTATTTTTATTATTTATGAGCGTGATGTTTCCTTTGATCTTTTGTCCATTTTCCACAACCTTGAATAGACTTTTCTGTCTGTCAAACACCAGAGTTAAGTTAAGTTAAATGATGGGAACAAATTCACTTTGATGCAGACTCCTTTCTATTTTGACAACTCCATTTATTTTTCTTTAAATCCAGTAAACCCAATAAATGATATTAATTTTACGGATGACAACTATCATTAGTTATTAATTATTATTAAGTATTAGGAAGCAGCTGTTCGTTTATTGCGGGTCTGGAATCATAAGGGGTGAGTCTAAGCCCCGCCTCTCTATCTGTTTGTTGTTTGCTCCGCATGCACACCTGTACAGTTGCTCTTAAAAAGATCCCTACGTGCATTTGACCGATCGGATAGACCCCTTCAAGTCGTTGACCAATCTTTAGAGCCTTTTCATGTCTGATGTCTGCCTCCTGTGCGGGTCGTTAGGAGAATAATCTATGTTGACTCTAATTTAAATCAAACTGTCGCAGTAAAAGGGGAAAGATGCATTGGTGGCGTTTTGTTACCTGTTCTCATATAAAGAAGTCGTGATGTAAACCGCAATCTTGATCACCAACAAGGCAAGATGTCCTCCTATTGCTATGCCCCGCCCCTAACCTAGCATTAGCAGTGTGGCCAACCAGCCGTAAGATGTACAGTTTTTGCATCAGAAGGGAGCCGCTGCCCCGCCCAGCGTAATTTTCACGTCACAACTACAATCTTTTTCAAACCTCGCTTTTTTTTCGTCTGCTACTGATTCACAACAATTTCAATGAATAAATACTTATAAATATAACTTTCACTTTCATTTTCTTCATACATCATCAGACGAAAACCGCAGGAACCTGTTAAAAAACGCAGTTTTGATCGTTCATACCTTAATGGACATGAAAGCCCCGGAGGAGTCAAAGGTGCCCATCTCTCCGTCCTCCTCCGCGTCCTCCGTACACCACTCGGGCAGACCGTCCCGGTCGTCCTCGAGTCCCTCGCTGCCCGCTCTCCGGCGCCCAGCGCCGTGACCCTCGGAGTCCCGGAAGTCGAAGTCGAACTTCCTCCTGCGACTTTCGCCCGGTCCGCTGTGGTCCCGCCAGCCTGCTGAGCGCGGACCGCCATCTGAGGAAGACATGGAACGCGCAAAGATCGTTTCCCGGACTCGGTAATTTACTGAATTTCGGCGAATATTCGTGCATTTTGGATCGTGGCGTTTATAATAGCAGAGAAACGACAGAAGCGGTTTGGTCGTACCGTCCCTGCGGGGCACAGCGTGCCTCCAGGTGGCGCCCGGCTCCCCCTCGTCTTCCTCCTGTTCTTCCCGGAGGGTGCGCCAGTTATCGCTGTCGGCTCTGGTGTAGTCCTTCCTCCCCGGAGCCCCGGGACCTCCAGCTTCCTCAAAGCCGGGACGCCCCGCCTCCCGTCGCAGAGGCTTCTCAAAGCGAGCGTTCCCTCTGAGGAAAGAGCGGGAGGCGGACAGGAAGTTAAACGCAGAAAACAAAAAACAAAGGACGAGTCTGCGGAACGACTGGAGGGCCGTGAGCGACACGCAGACGGACGGGAAAGAAATCTCTGAGGGCGCCGTCGTCTTACCGGTCGTCCCAGCTTTGACTGCGGTGAATCTCGCGGACGCTGCGACTGAAGCCCACCTCCGATTCTTCAATACTTCTTTGGTAGAATCCACCTTCTCCACGCCCTCGACCTGTCCGGAAACACGGAGGAGGAGCTTTTATTTTCTCATTTAGAGGGTCAAGGAGGTCTTTTTTTTTTTTTTTTTAACTCCCCTGAATTTGAGAAACTTTGGCTGAAAAGACAAAAACCTGGAGTAGGTCATCCTTGATGGTTTAGGCTGTTGAAACCGCAACTGTTATTTATTGCCTTATTTATTAACTTGTTATGTATGACCTGTACTTTTACTTCCACTTTGCATTGTTACTATTTTTGTTCTTACTCATTGCTTCTTTATTTTTCGTACTTTTCCAAGTGCTACTCTTCTTGTTTTGGCTACTGTGACGACCTAATTTCCCTCCGGGATCAATAAATACCTATCTTCTCTTCTCTTATCTTATCTTCTCTTCTCTTATTGTTCCTACAGTGGAGAATTTAAAGTTTACATGTAAAGATGCCTTTTTTCTTTGTTTTTTTTTTTAATGTTTTTTTTAATGACCATGTTTATATATGATAACAAAATAAGAAATGGACGCTTCATTTGCATTTTAAATTCCTCAGTTATGGAATCACATTCCTGCAAAATTGGGCATGATATCTGACCGTCTTATAACAAAAACCTTTCAGAATGGCTCTGAATATTCAGTAGTAAACTGAAATGGCAGCCCTTTAATCGTTTCTTTACATTGTTTTTTGTCTCCTGTGTATTTTATTGTAATTTTATGCTGTTTTCGTTTTTGTTCTTAATTTGCCTAATTTTAAACTTTCTTTTATTGTGAAACATTTTGGTACCCTAAAGGAGTTCTAAAGCGCTCAATAAATAAAGCTCCATTTATTTATTTATTCGTGAAGTCAGAATAATAGAAAATATTCTTATTTCAAGTAAATCTCCTTTGGCTGGAGGATCTCATTTGGCCAAAGGATGTTTTATTTTGAAAGGATCTTGTAGCCAGTCGTAAAAGAAGTTAAAACAGTTATATATAGAAAAATTTAACATGGTTATAATTACATTTTGGTCAGCGTTTAAAAGCTACACTTTATAGATGACTGATTTTATGGCTATAAAAACAAAGTGCATTTCTGTTGGAGACTCTGTGCGTCTCAGTTTTTTGTCAATAAAAACTGGACCAAATGTTTTTTTTTAAAGCATTAAAGGTTGGAGAACCGTGATTTAGATGAAAAAAGGCAGTTTTTTCCAAAGGAATAAATGCTCGTTTTTGTTGTTTTTCTTTCTTAGATAACCGTTGAACTTTCAGATTAAAAGCCTCGGTTGTTGTATTTGATTATTTTCTGTCACATTTCTCTTTTACCTCGCCCGCCCCGTGTGGCCCCTCGTCCACGGGCCACTCCAGCGGGGGAGGCCCCTCCCACGCCTTTTCCCATGAGCCTCAGCACCGCCACACTGTTCACAGACATGGAGAAGTTCCTCTGCACAGAGCGGAGGAAGGAATGTGAGAAATGAGGGGAAACATCCAGCGGGGCGGCGGTTTGGCGGCAAACGAAAGGCAGTAGAAAAAAAAAACAAACAAACAAAGTGATGCCAACCTGCTCTTCCTCCGTGAGAGGCACCAGTGCCAGCGGCTGCATGGGGTCATTCTGCAGAATAGCAGCAAACTCCTTATCCTGCATGTCCTCTGGGACCTGAGAAAACCAGGAGCTGTGGTTAACCTTTCAAGTTAAAAGCCTCTAAAAGAAGCAACCACAAAAAACAAAAACAAAAAATGTAAATAGTTATCATAATCCACTTTATGTTTCAGCTAGTTCGTAAAAGTCCCATTCCAAATAAATTCTTTTCTATTGTAGAATAATTTCCAGTGGTCTTTTACGTTATGATTATGCAGATTTTAGCTAAAATCAAGAGATCCGTGTCGGTAGCTCATTAGAAAGTGACTTTTGGGGAGAAAACGTTTTTCACAGTACATCTCCATTTGCACAAATGCCAGTTATTTAACTTCCGGATTGAAGCCCATTAAAAAAGGGTGTACTGTGCAAGGCGCAGTACACCAAGCAGCCACTGGGGGCCTGCTGGGAGAAAAAAAAAATAGAAATTTAATGTGATGTCATTTTATTGTTATCGGTTTTGTTTTGAAATTGGTGCCTCTTGGCCATGACTCTTTTACTCTGAAAGGGACCTTCCTGGTTAAATAAAGGTTGAATAAAATAAACGAAAAAAAAGATCTCATCGTTGACAAGAAATTGTGATAAATAAAAAAGAGAAAACTTTTCCAATCGTCTACAAATAACAATACCCTGTCATGCAGCCACACATTCTTTTCATCTTTATCTCCACCAAGCGCCAACAGGAGATTATTTTGTTGTTAAAACAAGTTGAAGGTTCTCGTTTATCCAGGAATCGCCGTTTTTAAATAAAACATCCATGACGCAGCTTCAAGAAACCGAAGGAAAAGTGACGAAATGATTGGGGTTTTGTTTCCCCGCTCACCTTGTCGTCTTTGACATAAAGTGCTAACATCTCCTCTCGGCCGTAGCGGTACTCGGCCAGCTTGTACTTTGGCATGGCGGGGGAAGGAGGGGGAGACGTCACACTCCCCCCACTGGACAGTGCACGGAGCCTGGGAGAGGAAAGCACGGCATTTAGAGCAAGCATGGGGTTTTCTTGGAGGCTATCCTGAAAGTGCATATCCAGTTACTCACGACATTTTAACAAAACAGAAAAACCTAAAAAAACAGAATCCAGCTCAGAAACTGAAGGTTCGTCTGACGTTGAGGCTCCAGCTTCTCAATGTCAGGATTTCATTTTAAAAAGTGGCTGCTGGTCGTGAAGCCTGACCGCCAACAATGGCTCCTTTCACGGGCTCGCACAAAGTGTGTCATTGATTCTCGGCCCCACATCAAAACCATATGCGGCCCAGAAACGCTTCTGTGCTTCCAACGTTGACGTTTGGCTCACGCGTCTGCACAACTCCACATCTAGGAAGCGGCGTCTCTGTAAATCTGCTTCCACCAAACAGACGCTCGCTCGCTCTGTGACAACAGACAGGAAAGCAGCTGCAGATGTGGAGGAAAAAAAAAAAAAAAAGGGAAATATTCGGCGAGGCTGGCGGACGACCAAGAATGCACAGAGCCGTCAGAGGCCAGCAGCTACCAAAGTGGAGCCAACGCCCCCGATAATGGCTGTGCACACATCCACTGAAGAGAAGGGGAAAAGAAACCAGCAGAGGGAGACGATGCTGCAGCAACACCTTCCATTCTGAGTCTTTGAAAGGGGAAGTGCAAAAACCTAGCTCCGGTGAGGCGTTCAGCGTGACTGCGGCTGGCATTTAGACCGCTGCAGGGATTTGCTGGCTCCAAGCGGTCACATGCTTAGTTTGAAGCCAACCGCTGCATCTGACGGCCTTAATCTGAGAAAACGGCTGCAGAACGTGGGTTCTGGATGCTCTTCACCATCTTTCAGGGAGCAACGGCCTCAACAGCCCCCCCCCCCCCGAGAGGAGAAGAGGAGGGGCCAAAGGTCAAGTAGAACAGATGACGGAACATTTACAATCTAGCGGCGGGGAGCTGCGGACACACCGGGCATTGGATGTGTGTTCAGAAACCCGCTAAACATGAGTTCTTGAACCCATGGCCCAAAGGCACTTCTTCTTTTTCTAATGATTTCTATGATTTGTGGGGCGGCCGTGGTGCAGCAGTAGGGCGATCGACCCATAATCATAAGATTGCAAGTTCGATTCCCACCTTGCACGCCCATGAGTCGATGTGTCCTTGAGCAAGACACTGAACCCCAGCTTGCTGGTGGTAGGCGGGCGCCTGTGTTTGGGGGCGGAGTGTGTGACTGTGTGTGCGCTTTGGGCCTTGTAGGTAGAAAAGCGCTGTACAAGTCTACGCCATTCACCATATTTTGATAAATAAAACACTTGGCGTCATAGAATTCCAGCTGAGGCACAAACGGAAATTATTCATTTCTCCTTCATGATCCATTTTTAAGCAACGGGTACTTCCATGTATAAAAAAAAAGGACGCCTCCTGTACATCACTGGCAAATCCGAGCCCCTAATTGGTCAAAGTTCAACCTGATTGTACTTTCACCGTGCGTTCAAAGGCCACTCGTTTTGTATTTCAAAGAATTACAAATGGAAGTTTTGGGGATTTTGGCTTCTTGGAGCCAACGGGTACTTCCAGTTTGGAACGCCATGGGGGAGGGGCCACTCAGTCCGGTTCTCATATAATCGACGGTTTAAATCAGTGTTTTTCAACCTTTTTTGAGCCACGCCACACTTTAACCTTGACAAGAAGAACGCCAGCATCCAAAAATGTAAAAAAAGGAGAAACTCATAGTCTGTATTGATCTACAGCCCCTCCACAATCTCACGTGCATTTTCGTGATAATTGTGTCAGAAAAAGCTGGAAACTGCAGCTGTTTTTTTCTAAAAGATGTAATAAAAGTTGAGTTAGAAGATTTAAAAACGGTTTGATGTGTGTTCGTTGTGGTTTCAAGACGTTTCACAAGGAAGACTCATTGTGCGCTGAGATGCTGTCACTTTAACCCAATGCATCATGGGAGATGCAGTGAAACAGCCACCGAACACAGACTGACTTGCGTCTCTGAGCTTCATTGTTTTGTTCCATGGTTTGATACCGGATTCTGTGGAAAGCTACACCGCTAAAGACGAGCTTTAGCTGGTATTTTTGTTAGAACTGAGCGACTTTTTGAGCTAAATTGGAACAAGGAAGTGAAGACTTTAACCACTTCTGATTGGTCAGACTGATGACATGTGATTAAGCCTCCAAGAATGATTGGTGGAGACAGTTAAAGGGGCGGGACTTTTCCAAAAACAGTTAATAGCTGCGGCTAAATCGCGGTACCGTCATTCTGATCAAAATGTCTTTAATAGTATCAAATAAACACAAAGAAAAAAGTCTTTTAGGATTTTTTACATTCCTACTACTTTTATCAGGGTCTGTTTGGATGAACAAAGAGCTGAAATCCTGGAGATGGAAAATGTTTTTAATAAAAATGGGTAATTTCCCACGGCACACCTGTCCGTCACCCACGGCACGCTGGTTGAAAAACACTGGCTTAAATCAAGGCTTCAAACTCGATTTTTTTGATCAACCTGTAACCTCGAGCGTCATAAAATAAAATCTAGATTTATTATTATTTCCACACTTACAGACGTTGACATAACATTTCTAATCACACAACCGTGAAATGCAACCGCAAAAATCAAAACTGCTGTTGAGTGACAAAAAGATTTTACACAAACATTTGGAAAAACAATTAGTGTAATCTACAAAGGAGAAAGCGCAATTTGTTTCCTGTATTGATTTTTAATGCGCTTTTTTTTTTTTTTTTTTTTTAAACCAAAGCCTCTTACAAGCTTGTATTTGTGTTCCAATGATGCATTTAGGAGTGCCTGGAAACCCGTGTTGGTAAAATATTAACTAATTTAAACCATAATCGCAGCAAAATGGCAACACGTTTCACGCTGAACATTAGAATAAATGAACAGGAAGTGGTTTCAATTCACTCAGGGATGAGCGGTGAACTAATCAGCAAAAACCCGCCAAAAACATCTATACAGAGAGGAAGAAATGTGAACTCTGGGTCACTTGAAGCAGACGTTTGTGACAACAGAAGAGAAAAGATGGACGGCTCACCATTCTGGGCCGAAGTTAAGAGTCTCAGCAGTCATATTCCTCCCGTCCAATGAGAACTGAGTATCTGTGGAAACAACGACACGGCGCTCAGCTTCTGCGTGGACGCTTGCTGCATCAGGAGGGGCTGAAGTGACCTTTCTTACCCTGTCCAGATAATCGGAGCAGGCTGGACTGGGCTGGACCGGGCTAGAGCTGGCTGGCTTTAGTTAGGCTTAGGTGACTAGAAAGGCTGAGTGGTGCTTAAGCTGTGGTCACAGAGCTCCCCAAACACACCGATACAAAGAGAATAGCTGCCAGTTTCAGGTGCTTGAGGAATCCCAGGTTGTCGGAACCTAACGCGGTTAAGGAAGGGCTCTCAGCTATGCTAGCTGTAGCCGAATGGAAGCTCCCTCTCACAGCCACAAAAAGAATTTAAAATATAACAAGAGAAACAAAAACAAAAAGAACTCTGGAAATCAACGATTGAAAAAAAAAATGAAAAAAAAAAAAAAATACACCTAAAACACTCTTGAAATAATGTTTTTGTTCTATTTGTCTTACAGCAGTGTCACATTAAAAATACAAACAGAAAAAGCGCCGCAGGAAAAAAACAAACAAAAACAACAACAAAAAAAACAACAACAGCCGAGCGGCTGCTGGAACAGCTGCCAAAAGCAGACGCGACTCGCTCCTCCGCTCTGCCTCCTTTCCCCCGCCCAAAGTCCTCCTCTCCCACTCCTGCTGATATGTAGATGGATGGAGAACCTCCAGGTAACTCCGTTCAGTCCGGTCCTCCTCCCTTTGCACCACTGCAGGAAAAAGGAAACCTTTCAGGAAGAAAGACCCAACTTTTCAAAGTTCACTTTTAAAGACGCACTCCAATGAAAAGGGTGTTTAACCACATTCCTGTTGCATTTTTCTGGTGACAGAGGACTCGTACTGTGTTTTCCCATTTAAAGCTTTAATTTAAAAACCACGGTGCATTTTAGAATCTGGAATGTCTTTAAAATGGATTAATTCTGGCTGTGTTTACCGACATTAAAAAGGTTTGAGAGGTACAGGGCGCCCTCTCAAAATGCTAGTCTGTTTTCTAACGTGTTGCAAACAAGGTTGGGTGTAATTGTGAATATGCTAACACGGCTAATGTGTATTGGTGTCAAAATGCTTTTTGGGGTGTTTTTGAGCATCACTCACAAGGACAGGAGTTAGCTTTGTGACAGTAACGTTTGTTTTAGCAGTATCAGTCTGTTCTTTGCGTGCTACAAACAAGGTTGGGTGTTATTGTGAACACACCAACATGGCTAACGTGTTGTGGTGTTGAACTGATTCCTTTTTAACCATTACTAATAAACTTGCGAGTTAGCAAAGTCATAGTAACGTTTGTTTTAGGGGTATCAGTCTGTTCTGTGTGTGCTACAAACAAGGTAGGGAGTTAGTATAGCTGCACTAACGTTTGTTTTAGCAATATCAGGTTGTGTCCGAATTCCTTCCCTACTCACTACATAGTGCGTTTGCCATTTAGTAGTGCTGTTCAAGACAGTGGACTCAAATAGTCTGTGCTCATATCAAACCCAGGGTGCTACATAGTCCTGCATTATATAGTTTTTTCTTAGTTAGGGCTTAGGGTGGTAGTTACAGGTATTGTGAACGCGGTAACGTGTAGCGTGTTACAGACATGTTGTAGAGTCACTATGAATGCAGTTAGTCTCACTTATCTCATACTCTTTTCATTCAGTGCGCCTTACAATGACATAGGTTAAATAAAAAAAAACATGTATTAACAGTGCACCTTATAAACCGGTGCGTTCTATAGTGCGCAAAATACAGGGTTTAGCAAGGGTAACAAAAGTAGCTAGCACCCGGCAAAAATGAACACTCGCCAATTGCAAGCATTTTGTCCCGTTCAGCTAGTTAAAAGGCTAACGTTTGCTGTAAATTAGCCATACTTATTAGCCTTCCTTTAGGTGATTTGAGATACGCAAGTGATACAAGAACTAACACCCTGTGCCCCACTGCATCCTTGTTTTCTCAACACTTTTCTCAAAGTGACGGTGTTTGACGGTGTACTCAAACAGCTGTGCTTCAGGGGCTACTCAAAGGTTTTGGAAGTAGTCTCATAGATAAGCAGTCACGGGAAAACAGGTTGGGGAAAATCATAGATGTCAGCAGCGACAAAGAAGAAGTGAAATACTAAATCCTGCTTCTCTACTGCTTTCAAAGAAACTGCTTGGACAATGCTAATAAAGAGCGCCAATTTTTGAAGTTTTAATGGGGGGATTTCACCAGACCCACCTCAGTCAACACCTTGCACCTTCAAAGGGCTGTAAACCATCCTGTAAACAGAGAGCTCTCAGCTATGGGTGACAGGCAGAGGGGCGGGGTTGCTCAGCACCAAAAATAATATAGTAAAAACTCCTGCAGGAAACTATGTCCTAGAAAACGACACAGGTTTTTGAGATTCAGGTTAAAATTGGCATAATTATAATTAAAAGACCACTGGGAACGCGGTTAAAGTAGATCTTAAGATGATAGGAGTGG